>WAAE01017270.1:0-13296 GCA_013400495.1 Nicator chloris
CCTCAGGTCAAATGCAGTGCTTTTTTTTAGGGTCTGTGCCTGCCAGCACAGAAAGTCCAAGATTCTTAGTTTCCAGGATTCCAACAGTGAGTAGCTGTCCATTCATTGTCCATTTCATTGTTGCTGCCGGTTGAAGTGCACTGGTTTGTTCTTATTTTGGTGCAATGTTATTTACAGGTGTATTCAGTAATTTTTTAGTAAATAAATTTTTGGGAAAACATTGCCCATACATTACACGTGGAGCAAATCCTTAGTTTTTACCTTCAGGAATGTATCATTTGCTTCCTGTACTTTGCTATAACCTAAATGTTTGAGACATATATGGTCTTTGTCAAATAAAAAGCTTCAAAGCATTTTTGAGATTTACACAGAATATAATGTTCCACATAAACTTGCACTTATATTTCCCCTCAGTGTCTGTTGGAAGTTAATTTTCCTTATTGTTTCACATGCTTTCGTCACATATTTGCTATCATTGTTTTAGTTCATTTCAGTGGCTATTGCATTTGCAGACAGATAGGGAGTATAAATGCTGGGGATTACAAATCAAAACCTTTCCTCATTTGTAACACTTGAATGCACTGATTTCCTGGAGGAACATGGAAGAGTACTGGAAGATGCAGGTTCCCAAGAGGACTAAAAGTTGTTGTTCTGTTTATTGCAGCACCTAGACACTGAGCGCCAGAATTGGCATTCATGACTTTTGTAAATATGAACACGTGTGAGATCCCAAAGTTCACACAGTTACGGAATGAATGAGGCAGTTAAACTGGAGATGAACAGCAGCTCCAGGCAGAGAAGGGTGTGGAAATGGGACTGATGTGCTTGAAATTCATCACATAGACACCAGTCACACAACTTGATGAGGTGCTACTGTGAAAGTGAGTTTCAAAGCCTGAATCATCATCCTAGATACCAAGTCTATTATTTGGGTATGGCTGACTGTGTCACTTTAAGCCTTCCAGGAGAGCACTCCCAGCTCCCTTGACCAGCTGGAGCTTGGGACATATTGTCCTGACAAGGTGAATCAAAAATATTCACTGCCTTCATATTGGTGGCTCTCTCTAATATGTATTTTGCAAACACATTCATCCTTCTTGAAGGTTGTAGATGTGCTAAAGCAAGGTAATTATGATGGAATAAATATGAAGTTAAAACCAGATCATTTTTAAATATACCTAGAGGCATTTCTAATTCTTGTGTTAGAGGAGAATTCAATATTACTTCCATAATGTTCTTTGAAGTGTGAGTCAGATCTTAGCCTGGGATGCGAGAATAAGAAAAAAGATGCAAGTGGAAAAAATAGCAGATCATTTCGTATTTTATCAGGTAGGGGCATCCAAACCACAGTTTTGTTCACCCAGGAGTTTTTGTATGGCAATGGCAAGACCGTTGGGTATTACAGCCTTCATTATTCAAAGCCACTCAGACCCTCCAGCTCATGCTTGCCATCTCATTTGTCACATACTTGTATGTCTTGGTCTTTCAACGTGTTTTCCTGAAATTACTTTTTTCTGTGCTACATTAATGAAGTTTGAAGCACAGTTATGTTGCTTGCAAGGGAATACCATCAGCAGAGTATTATAAATGAGTCTCAGTTTTTTTGATTCTTTTGATGTTCAAATACTATAAAACTCTGTAATTTCTATTTTTTAAAGAGAATGAGTAGATATTCTGAATCGCAATTACTGAGTGCTATGAGCTATCAACTTGGCAAATTACGAACATTTACATAGAATCATGGAATCATAGAATGGTTTGGGTTGGAAGGGACCCTAAAGTTCCTGCCTGCCTGCCAGGCAGGGACACCTTTCACTTGATCAGGTTGCTCAGAGCCCAATCCAACCTGTCCTCAAACATTGCCAGGGATGGGGCATCCCCAGCTTCTCTGGACAACCTGTTCCATTGCCTCACCACTCTCACAGTGAAGAATTTCTTCCTTATATCTGACATTAATCTACCCTCTTTCAGTTTAAAGCCTTGTCCTGTCACTCTATGCCCATGTAAATAGTCCCTCTCCATCTCTTGTAGAATCCCTTCAGGAACTGGAAGGCTGCTCCAAGGTCTCCCCAGGGCCTTCTCTTCTCTAGGCTGAACAACCCCAGCTCAGCCTGTCTTCATAGGAGAGCTTGATCAGGTTCATGGCCTCCTCTGGACCCACTCCAACAACCAAATACTGATAATGGGGGGGAAAAAGTCGTATTTGTTATACACCTATTTAGCACAGTAATTGATTCTTTACAGTTAGCTGGTCTGTTGCATTGCTATCAAACAACAGAGTGATTACTCTCTATATATTTAAAATTTGGGTTTGCAATCAGCAGAGTTAAATGAAGTATAACGTCAGGTATCAGCTGCATTGGTTACTACTATTGCAATTAGCCCTGTGTACAATGCAGCAGGTCCTCTGGTCTGCATGTTAAAATGCAAATTAGGGTAGTTCCAGTTTGGAGAATGGACATGCTCTTTCTGAGCCCAGTATGTTGCCTGTATAAACCAATGGAAAGCTCTCTGCCAGATAATGGAGTTAATTTTCTTTTTTCTTTCCATAAGCTCATCACTGTGAGAAAAAAAAACCAAAAGCTAAGAAGAAGAGTCTATTCAGTTAGTGTGCAGTCTGCTCTTCGAACAGATTGCTACAGGACATGGCTTTTGAAAATCAGCTCATGTGGCAATTTACCTACGGGTATTTATTCTGCATTGTCCCAGTTTGTATTCTGTCCTGTCACATCTGACTGAATGGACAAATAGAACACAATATCTGTTCTCTTAAATTTGTATAATTTTCACCTGAATTATAGTTGAAATAAAATAAGACATCAGACAGATGTCCTATCTGAACTCTTTGGGAACAGAATTCAGCAGCAGTTTGAGTCTTTGAATTAACTATCAACTGTTTCATCTTTGTCAATGTTATTTTGGAATGCTTTGCTCCTCTTCAAATATTTCTTTGCATTACCATCTCAGATCAGCCAACACCTCATTAAAAAATCTTGAAGGATACTTGATTTTCTTCTCTAAGTATAGTAGAAGATAATGAGATGGAAGAAAGAAAAAAATTATTTTCTTAACTTTGCCCTTAGTAACAAAGAACAACAACAACAACAAAAAGCAGAATAGAAAATGCAGGAGGGGAAGGTGAAAGAACCAGGGTTTCAAAAAATATTTTGGAGTGCTTTCACAGGCTTGTTTAATTTCCAGAGAGCTGTGTGAGTTTGCATGTGTCAATCACTTTAAAGTAATTCTTTGCTTTGATTATGGACGTGATTTGACAATAAAATTGTTTGCATAGTGTTCAGTATATGTAAATTGATACTTAAATGCTGTTGTAAGTATAATTACTTAAAATAGCAAAAGGCAAAATCAAGTTGACTAACAGAGTTTTTAATTAGATTAACATAAGCCATTTGTGATTTAATACAATGGTGTCTACCAAATTAGATACTATATGCATGTGTGCTAAATCAGTCCATGAATTTGGGTCCCAATTAACTGTTGTTATAATTTCCTTGACTGATCAGAAGTTTTATGCTACGTTTGAGTAGTCCACTAACATACATGGGAAAGATGCATTATTTTTATGGTTGGGTATTCAACCCTAACTTGTCCTCTTTCTTGTTGACTTAGAGCTTATCTTGGCAAATAGATCATCTGGCAAGGAGAAATCTTTCACATAATATGAAATCATATTCAGCTCAGTAAGAGTAAGATGATGCGCATGGAAGTCCCACTGTATTCCTACTTCTTTAGATATTCCTTTTACATTACAAACTATTCAAGTTAGAAAAAAGTTGTTAGGTTGCTGCCAGTTAGCAAAGAGCAGATGGTGTTTATTACTGTGACCGGTAAATCGTGTATCTGTGGGAGTAATAAGCCCAATTAGCCAAATGTTGATTGTGCTTTTAAGTGTTGTAGTCTTGATACCTATTTCCATACCTGTGAGTATGCTCAGTATAAACAACTTTGTGCACTTTGGAAAAAGCCCAGTGGTGCACTTCTGTGATGCAATGAATTGTTGGCATTTGTATAAATATCAATTTAGATAATGTCTTGCAAACGAGCCAGTCTTAGACACACAATTCCAAGAATTCCTTATTACTTACTTTGTATTTTATTTTCCTGTAAATAGTAGAAGTTGACTACTTCAAGCTTGGCTAGAATGAATGTTAAAAGCCAGGTGGCTTTGTGTCCTAAAGAATCCTCTTGCCCTTCATTCAATAAAATACAAATCCAGTACAAGGGAAAGTCATGATTAGCTCAGCATACTCTGCAGTATGCAGTTCCAATCACCCTGGCTGTGGGAAGGGGCATCTTCCACTAGACCAGGTTGCTGAGAACCCCATCCAGACTTGCCTTGAACATTAGGATCGTCTTTCTGATTTGGAGTTGCAAAAGCAGGCTCTGGTGTTCTCTTTCTGTCAGCAGAAGCTGGTGCTGCTGCACTTTCTTGGAGTGGTAATACTCTCTTTAATATCTGAGCCTGATGATCTTAATAGCAGTAATTTCAGCAGTGACTTCCTCACAGTCCAAATAAGCAATAGTTGCTACTCACATTCAGTGAGGTCTGTTTTGGGTTTTTTAAACATACTTGCAGCTCTTCAGGGTCAAGAGCATGTCTTCCTACATGGCTGTGCAGTACATGGTACAATGAGTCTCTCTGGATACCTCTACAACTAAATAATAAAACCTTTGCAATTAACAGCTTGTTAATTGAGGATTTAATAAAGATCCACAACTGTAATTTGTTCCTTGGCTTTTCCTCAATTACCTCACCTTAGATTTAAAAACAGAACCACAGAAAATAAAATGCTTGGGTGTTGTACAGATTAGCAGATTTTAATAAATGACACCACTAATGCATGTATTAGAGAAAGAGCCATTCAAATTGCATGTTTACATTTAGAAGAATACTTGTTTCCCTGTTTGATGCAGCCCGAATACATTTCTACTAGAACGGTAAAACTTCTTACTTTATAAAATCTAATTTAATAGGATTTTACAACCAGAATCAAGGAATATGCTTACCATTCAAAGAACACGTTTGTGTCAGTGACTGTTTCTGTTTTGTACACAGATCAGTGTTCACAGCAGTAACAAAAGCTAGATAAATAACGAATGGGATAAGACAAATGTTTCCAGATGTAAGATAATGCGGAACAAAGCCCAGAACTGGGAGAAGAAATTAATTTCTTCTAGAAGCAGCAAAACAGAAATAGCCCTGGCTTGACAACATGAAACAGGTTTATTATTCCTCAGTATTTTGTTCACCATTGCTATCAGTTCCTTTGTGGAGAGACAAAGCATCATTCCATTTTCAGAGCTACTTATCCTCACAAAATCCTGTCATTCGTGGAAAGCAGGATGGGGGTAAGGGGTGGGGAAGAATCTTTCTAAATTCAGTCCTGTTCTAAAGAAAAGGAGAGAAGACAAAGACAGTCATGCCTGAATAAAACCTTACTGATTGAGACCTGCCTATAATTAAGGTCCTATTCTAGGACTTCTGATAGTTCTTTTAATTTAGAACAGCATTTATTTTTAAAGTATCTCATGTTTTGATATGCACAAAGGACTTCATGTCAAGGCAGTACTGGACTATTCTGACGGCAATTTTTTTTTTTCTCAACGTTTTGTAAGCATTATATTACAATGCTGGTAATAACATGCTTTAACTTTTGGTCAGCCCTGAATTGGTCAGGCATTTGGACTGAGCATTGTAGGTCTCATCCTACTGGAACTATTCTATTCTATTCTATTCTATTCTATTCTATTCTATTCTATTCTATTCTATTCTATTCTATTCTATGCCATGCCATGCCATGCCATGCCATGCCATGCCATGCCATGCCATGCCATGCCATGCCATGCCATGCCATGCCATGCCATGCCATGCCATGCCATGCCATGCCATGCCATGCCATGCCATGCCATGCCATGACTTGCCATGCCATGCCTCAGCAGATTCTGCAGAGCCCAGGTTTGTCTCCCTCTATATGTAGCTGCTTACCCTGTTCAATATCTAGTACTTCTTAGCTTTAGCAAAATTAATTCAGTGTTCCAGATAAGCATGCAACATTATTTTTTTACTGCAGCAATGTGATGTGATGCTTGCTGTCTCAGAGAAGAGCTTCCAAGACATCTGTTTGGTAGGACTGAACTTTGCAGAGCTCTACTTTAGCAGGGCATGTCAGGAGACATCAAACAGCAGAAGCAGAAAATGAATCTACCCTGGAGATCTCCAAAGAACGTGTGCTACCACTCTCTTGTAGTCTTGTATCACAGAAATGTCTCTGCAGCAGCCCCAGAACCAAAGGAGAAAAGGAGAAAGCTGCCCCTTCCTGCAGAGCTCACTGGGTTCTCATCTCTGTGTTAGGCTTTGAACAATAACCCAATGCCAGGCTGCGCACAGAAAAAATTAAATGCTCAAAGGCAAAAATATAGCTTCATGAAAACTCTAGGCCAAATTAATTTCAGGTTTAAATCGGTGGAATCACTTCAAGAATAAATTAAATCTGATTAACAAAGTTAGAATTATTAAAGTTACTGTGACTAGAAGATTTACCTAAGAAATAAATGGGTTTTTATTACACTTTTTTTTTATCTTGAGGAGTGCTGGGAACTCACATTTACAGTGTGCTTGAAGAAGATGCTGTAATACTTGTCTGGCTATTTACTAGCTCATTGCAAGCATCTAAATCTACAGTGAAAATATATTTTTGGCCTAACTCCATGAAACAGATGGCCAGCAACTCCAGACAAAAATCTGCTAGATATAAGTCTACACTGAGATAGGAAAAATATCTCCTCACTTTTCACTTTTAGCAGTTTTCTGTCAGAATTCTGGTAACAAGTTGTGGCATTCAAATAAAGCAATTTCAATGAGCCTTAAAATTAAAATAAATTTTCTGATAAAAAGAAAAAAAAATGGTGTCTGATATACCCTTATTCAGTTAAACTTTCTAAGTCAGGACAATTTGAATGGCAGTCCTACAATTTCTACCAGTCCTACTTAGGTTGAGGCTTGAATGCTGATGCTGTAAACTATACCTTAGATTTGTTATACCTGTGGTATATTGTCTTGAGGTAGTTTGAACAAAAACTTTGATGAAAACTGAGGAGCCAGAGCTTTGGCTTTGGGCACCTTACTGTCTGATTGCTTGTGTGGGTTTAAGTGTGAAAGTAATCAGGATGCAGATAAATCTGCTGAAACTGTGTGTATATATTTGTTGGGGAAGATGCTGGAGATACTGGCTGTAGATAAAGGAAAGATCTATTGAGCTGTATTCTCTGTCAGGTTTTATTTTGCAGAGGAGAAGGTTTATTGCACAGCTGCTGATACATGAAGCATCACGTGCATTTGATTATAAGTAAAGCATCTCCTGCTTTCACCTGATCATTTTCCCCTGAAGACATGCATCATCTCGCCCAGACAAATTATAAAAAAATCTAAGAAAATAATATACAAAATCTCTGCCATAAACCAGGAAGGGTTTCTGCAAGTAAATAGAAAGCCTAGCTTATGTTCATAAACATGATTGAAAAGTTAAGCCACCTATAAAAACATCTAGTAACACAACAATATTTTTCAAGTGAAAGTTTGTTTGCTCCCCAGCAGTGAAAGCTTTCTGTTAATACTCTCTCTTTTATCTGTCAGCACTTCTCAGCTATCCTCTCCTAATATGACCAGATATTATCCCAGAGACTTAGAGCTACTATTATTTGGAGAAAATTTGTACACATGGCAGAATTGGATTTGAGATTGCAGATTAAGATCTGCAGTTACAGCTGCTGTACGAGGAACGTGTGTTTGTGGGCAAGGCTCACCATGATATGCAGTCCAGCTGCCTGAGTTTCCTCATTTTCCTTTGCTGTCTCTGTGCTCAGGTTGCATATGCATGTGTGTGGCTGTAACTGGAGCCTGAACTTTCCAGTATTAAAATTGCTTCTGCCCAGCCTGTATCTTCATTAAAAAAGAATAAGAAATGAAGTTGTTTCAGATTTCCTGCATTTTGTGCTGTTCACTGAAACATCCTCTTTCTTATCTGCTGATTTTACCTATAAGTGAGCATAAAGTATATAATTTTTCGGAAGTTATTGAGTCAAAGTTACTCTACCAGTACTTTCATACTTTGGAGAGTTTTGAGATTATGGATTGTACTGAGGATGTCCAGTGGCTCCAGACATGCTGGGAAGACTGAGAACAACCGTAGGATGCCAGGTATAGTGCCATGGCTTTTCTGCAGCTTTAGACAAAACCAAACTAAGAGTAATTCAGTTTTTTAATTGTAAATAACTGCTTCCTTCCTGATACGTGTTTTGTAGATAGTGGATGAAATGTGAGTGTCTGTCTGCTAAATAATCAATAGAATTAAAATCCCCAGCCACTTATTTCCTGTGAAGTGATTAAAATCCACTTAGTGCGTAACATGGTCTATGCTGGCCATACTGCTCCTTTGCAGCAATATGTCAAGGTAATGATTATACAGTTTATGAAGTGCTTAAATACAAATGGTCAACATAAATCTTCACAGAGTGTATTTTAATAGTTTTATTTCATTCAGAGAACAAATGTAGTAAAGCTTTGGTTGGCCTTCTCATAGTTTCCTCCGAAGTTACTTAATGTTACAGTTCTTTCACTTTCCCAGGGGTAGCTTTTCTTAATACTAAGAAACACTGAATGGATGTAGCAGGACATGGTTCTTGTCTGATCAGTGATTTTTAATGTCACAAAAGATTTGGTGGTGTGACTTGTGACACCCACCCTTCTGCACCTGAGGGGGTCCCTGCAGAGAAGCAAAAGCTCTGCTGTTTGCTCAGCCATCCCTAATAACCTCTTATGTACATGGGTATATAAATGGGTGGTTTTTAAAAACTTATTTCTATCAATAGATTAAGTCTACAATCTAGTATGAAAGTTTAGTTCTTGCCACTTCTTCCTCATTGTTTTGTTTATTTTCATACAAAATTGAATAATCAGTTTGAAGCCAACAACAACTTCTAAGCCAAGTTTTCCCTGGAAAAGGCAGAGCAAGAGTTTGAAGACATAGGATTGTTGGTACATTTATTGGGACATTGACTTGAAATCCTACCCTATTTTGAAGAGTTGATAACTTTTATTAAATCAACAAGTAGAATTGGAAAAAAGTAAAAAAACACAAGCTTGAAAAATCTGGTTTTGGAGCTTCCAATCTTGCTAAATTTTCCTGCAAATGTTATCACTTACTACCTCCCCCACAGACACATTATCTTGCAGAAAAAAATTATTTTGGTTTAGGTGGCAGTAGATTTTACTGTACGTATTTATTTTTCCTGTGATTACATACTATTTTCTTAGATAGTTTAACCAGTATTTGAAGGAAGTTAAAAATTATTTTTAATTAAGACACTGGACTAAAAGCCAGCTTGGAAGATTTGGAGCATCTAGCATGATTCAGAGTTTGGGTGTTACTAATATGGCTGATGCATTTGTGTTGTTACGTTCTTGCTGATTAAAGTGAAAACAAGAATATTTCCCCGTTTTTTCATTTTTAAAATAAAAGGTAGTGCAAAATAAAGTATATTATAACATCTTTATAGACTTTTATGTGTATTTTTGACAGCAAGATTTTCATAATTGATATTTCTTATTGTCATGTTCTTTTTCTCTGAAATAAAACCAAGGAAGTGCAGATACAGGGACACCCCTTTTGCTTTGGTGGAGCTTATTCTTCGTTGAAAGCCAGACCAGAATACTATCTGTTCGGACTTGAACATAGTTCCAAAACATCTTAAGCAAGTGCTGATGATGTCCAGTCAGCTTCTGAAGACTGCATACCATAGCATTTTTAAAAGATGTTGGAAATAATAAAAATAATAAATTGAAGAGACTATTGATTACAGAATAAACAAATTCCTTAAGAGACTCCACCCTTTTTGCTGCTTCGTGTTGACATGATATTAACTCACGATATTAACTCCTCATTTATTTATTGTTCTGTCTTCTGATTTTCCTGTAGACATCTCTCCCCTTCATACAGAAAAAACTGCTGTATGTGTAGCATGAAGTGTGCAGTGTTTAGGAATATTAGAGGTGTGGCAGACAAAGCTTTGTTCATTTTAGAAAATGCCCTTGAATATTTACCATGATCTGTTGATTGTCTGAGTTCCATCAGTACTGTCTCATGAGCAAATACCTTGTTTAGCAATTCACTAAACCTAGCAGCCGCTGGCCTGTTAGTCCTAGAGAAAAGCCTCCCAGGGTTCAAATAAACGATGAATGCTTTGACTCTCTTTCATACTAGATGAGTTAACACCTTGGTTCTCCAGTCTTTTATCTCTGTCAATTAGGCTCAAAGCTAAGTAGGAGTATTTCTTTTAAAGGAAAGTAAAATTTCCTTGTTGAATCATCATGTTTATTTATTATGTTTTTGGAAAAGTACCTGTGGGTCTGAAAGAGTTCTCTTATTTTCATTCTAGTTCAATTTTGTTGGGAAATTGCTTGGACCAAGAGGAAACTCTTTAAAGAGGTTACAAGAAGAAACAGGTGCAAAAATGTCCATCCTGGGAAAAGGATCCATGAGGGATAAAGCTAAGGTACTGTGTCTGGATTCTGGTTGCAATTAGTGCTGAAACATATGTTGTTTTACGTGTTACACTTAAATTGCCTGTCTGTTTATTAATGACTCAATTAAAAGGCCTATAATAGACTCTTGACTCCAAGGCTAGTTTGTTTTTTTCAAGTTACATCATATGCTTAAATACAATTTTTTCCTTTCTATGCCAACCTTGCTTAGACCTTCATAGTCGCTATAGTACCACTGTTATTTAAATAATTCACCTAGAAGAGAAACCAGTTTAAAGTTAATTTGTTCTGAGAGAAGTCTCTTTCTCCTGTGAAAGTACAGCTTGTATGTATTGCTGCTTTAATGTTGGTGTACATAAATGATTTTTTTCTTTTGTTTTCTGTTTCTTTAGAGATGGGGGTTTTTTTAATGTTAAATACTTATTCAGGGTATAGTTCTAGGAAAAGATAACAAAGTGGACATTTTGCTTAGGTGTGTGCAAAAATGCACCATAGATAAGGAAAATCAAAGGTGTTTGGAATCATAGCCTGGTTAATACCCCTATGTAATTACTTGCAGGTAAGTGTTACTCCTCCTCAACCAGTTCCCTGCCCAGTTTATGTACTGAACATGATGTTCTGTGGTAGGGAATATCCCTTTGGCCAGTTTGAGTCAGCTGTGCTGGCTGTGCTCCCTCCTGGCTTCTTGTGCAGCTCCTCACTGGAGCATGAGACACTCAAAATCCTTGGCTTGGGGTAAGCACTACTTAACAACAACCTAAACATGAGTGTGTTATCAATATTATTCTCATACTGAATCCCAAACACAACACTGTACCATTTACTAGGAAGAAAATCAATCCTATCCCAGCTAAAATTAGGACATTAAGGAATCCTTCCCATGTATTTGACACAAAGAACAAGTACTGATTGCATTGTGATGTCTTCTTTTAGAGTCTGTAGAACAGCAGTATTATGGTCAACACAGAAATAATGACTGCTAATTTCACTATATTTTAACTGTATATAACCTCTAGTAATGTTGTGCATTATTCTTGTTTCCTTTCTGTCGCCTCTGTCATTAATCTCAGTAGTTAAAATTATGAAAGCAATAATGTACTGAAATAAAGAAAAGACCAAGCAGGATTTTTTGGTTGGCTTTATTTGATCTTGGTAATGTGTATCAGCAATCACATAGACATTATGAGGTCTGCAATTGCAATATTAAAAAAAATAAACCCACAAATTAGGCACACAGATTGTATTTAATTTTTTGGAGTTTTCTTTATGACATTTTAGTCAGACATTTTGTGACACTTCTGTTATGATTATAAAATAATAAATGTTGAATAAGTTACTAATTTCATTTCCAGGTAAAATATTTTAATTACTTTTGTCTAACTTCTGTAATCATGAATATTTCCCTGGATGAGAGAATATATGTGCTGCTAAGTAGCAGTAATTTGCATCAGTATTACATCTGATGCCCACTCACTCCATTCTCAGCCACCCACTCAGATCACTACTGCTGAGAGCATCAATTGCTCAGACGGGGGAGTGTAAAGATGTTTAAACACGTTAATAGACAGACTGAGACTTCTGATTTTGAGACTGGTCACTCTTCTGATCATATAATTTGATTTTCATCCGATCATGATGAACAGTGCCAGCACGACAGGTACTACATTTACTCATGAGTATGTCAGCAAAATTCGGGGTATTTTCTTTTCCTCTTCAAAAGGTTTTTAGTCCTTAAGAATAATCTGAAATTGAGTATGAGCTTCATGGAAACTCATAAGACTGGTGTAAAAAAATGAAGTTATGGGGTATACTGGCATTAAATATAGCAGTCATGAGAGCAATTTCCGTAGAGAAAGGCTCATAAGCAATTTATCTTAATCCAATTTAGACATTACTATCTCAATAGAAAACAAAATCCCTGTGCAATTACAGTGAGAGATAGGAATTTTCTGATCCGTGTACATGACTGTTAGCAGTTCCTAGCAAAAGAGTGTGAGAATGATCATGGGATGGGTAATAGTTACAATTAGCATTTCAGAGAGGCTATTCTAGGTTGAAATACTGGTAAAATGTAAAGAAAATATGTTTGACTGTGAGCATAAATAATGGTGAGAATTGCTGCATTCCTAAAGAAAATACAACTTGCTCTGGTTAAAACAGTTTTATTGTCAAAGAACAAGTGCAATAGTATCATTTATGCAGTACTGTTACACTGATTTAAATACAAATTACCAAAGTCTGAAGGCTTTTTTGTGGGTTTTTTGAACCATAAAAAAAAATCAGTTTATGTATATTGGCTGATCTTTGTTTTGCAGGAGTATTCAAGAAAAATCTATGTAATTTCTCTCTAGAAACTAGAATTTCCTAAAAGCTGTCTATATTGTGCCATGAGGCATAGCAGTCCCTAGACAGGCACGTGTGCCTTTCCCCTCCAGTCTGGTGCAGCTGGATGCTGGGTTGCATCAGAGAAGCAGAAGCAGAATGTCTGCTGAAAAGTGCTAAATACATTTATGCCCTAGATCCCTAGATCCTTAAATCTTCAAAAAGAACTGATCTGCTGATTTGAGGTTTTTAGTGCCCGAATGACAATAAGGAAGTTCTTGGCTCAACAGTGAACCACTCTGGCTATAGTCAGTAATTTTGGTCATACAGAGGGGCAGTTTCTGTGTCTGGGAAACGGATTTTATCAACACAGGTATGTCTGTTCTTCAGTATTTCCTGTGGGTCTCATTTTAGCC
>WAAE01017273.1:0-31240 GCA_013400495.1 Nicator chloris
AAAAAGGCGAAAAAAAAAAGTCCACAAAGATCCCAATTAGCAAATGGAGAAGAATTTTACGTCAGCAAGGGAAAAAGCTCTAGGATCAGATTAAAATTCTTGCTCTTGCCAAGGGGAAATATATACAACTCTCATAAACTGAGGTCAGTACTAATTTTAAAAAGACTATTAAGAGCCTAGAATGTCCTGAAATGAACTCCAGTGGGAATAAACAAGATAATTCTTTTAAACTGTCATGGGGGTTTACTGTAAATCCTTTACGTTTTTTTCCTTTTTTTTCCCTCTCTCTAAATTTTTGTGAGAGACCCTTCCTGTTGTATTTAACAATGACATGATTTGATGAAAGAAAGAAGTAAAATATTATGTATGACTTCACATTGAAACATGCCACAGGTCAGTATTTTTATCTGAAGTCCATCTTCATGTTTGGAGTTTTTTTCTGTTTAGTTGGCTTTACTGATTTCTTTTTTTCAAGTAAGAAAAATATATCATTTTTATTTGCAGCTATAAGAAGCACATGAATCAGTTATCCAAAATATATTATATTGCGGTCTTAATCTTAAAGTCCTTAAATTTAATTTAGCAATTAGTATATGCACCATACATGAGTCACACCACAAAGAGCCCAGTGGTGCTCATATTAATTAATACACAATTTATTTAAATACTTAAGTGATGAGTGATTTTAAGGTACCACTTATTTCAACAGGAAGAGTTCATGTGAACAAAAGCTAATAAAAAGAAGAGGAATGCACTTAAGGAATGAGACTATTCCACAGGTCCTCTGCAGACCTCTCAGGAAAACAACAGGGAATGGCTTGTGGCAGACTAGCACAACACAGCACCAACTCTGTGAATGCTAATGAGCAAAGCCAAGGAAAAATGCTGGAGCATCAGATACTGGAAGATGACACTGATGGGGGCAGATGTAGAAAAATTATTATCAACTTCAGACCCCCTAGAGCAGCATGAATGAAATCACGTCCTTGTGTTCTGGGAAATAAAACAGGCAACTTGGATAGAAATAAAGACAGCCTTTAATTATCTAAAAGTAAATTGGGAGCAGCCCATGCTAATTCAGAAGTGGTATTATTATAGAACATAATGCAGAGTTAATTCAGAAATCAGTTTGTTCAAAAGCATCAACAGCTGGGTTTAATGCTAGACACAATGACTGACAAATGAAGAAAAGCTTGAGACAGAAGATTATCGAGCAATTTCAATCATATTATTAGATTTACAGATAACAGTGGCAAAGAACCTGTGTGTTAGAATTATTTAAATAAAGGAAAACAATACTTTGGATTGATGAGCTCCAAGAGTGTCAAGAAATGAACTCCTACAACATTATTTTGTCCAGTTGTGTTTCAGAGATGGTTTGTTTTGCTTTTACCATGCCAAAAGCTAACTTTCCAATTTCTTCATCACTTTTAAAATAAACCAAATGCTGTCTTGTCACAAGACCAATACGTCATTTGAATGGAAAAAAAGCTTTAGCACCAGAAGGGTGCTACTTCCTGATATTTCTATTCATATTCATTAACATTTCCTTCAGCAAATTCTCTTATTGTTTTTACTATTTTATAATTTAAACATATGATTATAGTTGAGAAATCATGGAAAGAGCACAATCAGATTACGAAATGATTACAGCCAATACCACTGGCAAAGCAAAAATAGTGGCTGACGGCAAGTTTAGTCAGAATGACTGAATAATTTATTAAATGTTATAAAACTGAACTTTGTGAAACACATGATCAAATTTTACATATAAAAGTGAAACAGGCAAAGCGAATACTGTAGCGCCATAACTTGTTCTGAATACACCAGAAATTAACAAATTTAACAAAACACTTTTTACTAGTTTTGTTTGCTTTTTAAAGGAGGAGACTAAGACTCTGATGTTCAGGCAACCCCCAGCCCTACATCTTTCTAGTTAACCAGGAACCTTTACAGCTAAAAATATACTTTTAAAGATATTCTTTTGTCACTTCGGTTTAGTTTTTGATGATCACCTTAGTACAACTGGTAAGGGATGATCTGAAAACAGGCAAATAATAATAAGGCGAACACCAAACATTGGTGTTTTAAACATGTGCATCAGGTCTGCCTTAGAACAGACTGACAAAAAATACCTAAACCAAGCTTGATGATATTGTTCTGAAATCAGGGAATGGATCAAGACAGACACAGCAACTTGACACCCTGCCTGTCAACACATGAAAGAGAATTATTTCTAATTTCTCCCCTCATACCACTACTGAGACCACAGAGATACTTGGTCAAACTGCCAGGCAGCACATTAACAGTAAAATGCTTTCTCATGTATTTTAGTACTGATTCCCAGTAAGGAACAAAGTTGCTCTAGGATAAAAACAATAACATGGAAAAGATGATGCCTCGAAGTACAATTTCTGAAACCTACACAAACATTAGCTGAAGATTATTTTATTCCACCTTCCTTTTCTTCTTTAACCCACAACTGAAGTACACATACAAAAAAAGAGAGATTACCACGGTGTTTTCTTTGCTTAATCATTATTTTGACAAGTTTCAGTTCATAAAAATGCTTTCAAGAAGAAAAACAAAACAGCTTCTATAATCAGCACATTGTCTACCAAGCAACACTGAGAACCAAGTACTCTAAGCTGAATATTGTTTAAAACCACAATTTCAAATTAGATTCCTGTCAAAGAAACAAAAAGAACGCTGACAAAAAAGCGTCACTCATGGTAAAATGGTGGTATCAGTTCTGTGAGAAGCTGTCAACCAGAAAGTAACACAAATATAAATATTTGGGCTCTAAAACAACTTATGGCAAACATACAAGTGCTAAATCCATATCAGACTCAGTATTTTTTTTCTGCGTTTCTAATACTGTAACTAGGAACAGAAATATCATTTGCACTGAGGCAGCATCGCATGACCTTCCATATTTCATCATATGGAAAACAATTTCAGAGATATTTTCACTACCAAGTATTCCTTTAAGCTGAAATATGTAACATATGGATAAAGCAGATCTCAATGACAGTTGATCAGAAAATTTGTTGGAAGCCGTGAAAAAATCCCTGTAACACGAATCTTACGAATATATACATTTGTTGAAAACGAACATTTTTAGTTAACACAGGTTTTCCTTTTACAATTCTGACATTTTATTTCCTTTAGTGGTGGAAGTTTTCTATTCCTTTTTGTTTTGTCCTCTAAGCAAAAGAAAACAATCAGTCTTTCAATTGATTTCATATGGTTTTCAATCAGAACTGTAATCTGCCATTCAAAGAGAAAGGGTAAGAAAGAAAAAAAAAAATGGCCTGTGCAGCATGAACTAATGAAAAAGGTATTTTAACAAGAAGAATGCTTGTAAGAAGCAAATTCAGGCTAAAAAAGTCTAATACCCACTGAATATGACAGAGATATTTCTATTGACTTTAGTAAGCTATGAATCAAGCAATAATTAGACCATTAGATTACTGAAAGAAAAATAACAGTGATTTAAGAAAAAATAAATGGAAAAAAGGGAATAGCTCTAGAATAACCCATATAAACTGATATCAACCTTGGCTAGGTGAAATTGCCTTGTTCAGCATCCTGTAATGCTGCAATTATCAGTAGTCACATGCACATATTATTATATACTTAGTGGCCAAGATGGATGATTACTGCACATTATAGACCACTGATAAAACAAATTAACCGAGAAATGTTATCAGAGAGAATATTCACGACAAATAAACCCAATTTCTTCAAAGACTTACTACCCAGACAAAGTGATGACTCCCACAAAAAGATCCAGGAATCAATAGAAAACCAACACCGTCACAGCAAACAGCCACCTCACAAAGCTGATAGAGGAGAAAACATAAATGGAATCTCTGAGAAACAGAACGAGCAGCCATGAGATTGTCTGTCTCTGGACAGGTACCACATGTGGCTGAGCTGTTGCTCACGTCAGTTATGCTGGAAACCAGTTCAGCTGAAAGGGAACCTCCAGGAGGGGATCACTGGCTGTTAATGCCAGGATTCTACTCCCCAGAGTGCCACGTGCCATTTTATACTTTCACCCTAGAACCCAGGAATGCATTCATGGAGAAGTGGCAGGCAGTCTTATCAGGGAACTAAGTTTCTAAAAGCTGTGTGGTTCATTCAAGTGTAGAAAACTCTTTGTTATGGTAGATTTTGGGAAGGGTGAAAGCACCTGCTATAGAGGAACACAGGGTCTTTTATACATATTTAATTATATGTAAGAAAGACAGGTGAAGGTCCTCTTCAAGCTTAGTGCCACACTGAGCGCACAGTCATCAAAATTCCACGAAAATCTATATTAACAATAATCCCAGGTAATTTAAAAACATGAAACTCAATGCACTGGAGAAGACATTAAAGACATAAAAGTATAATAGTAATAAGGAGCATTAAATACCAGACCCAAAACATCTTGACATCACACATTTTTTTAACATTAAGCCTTTCTACATTGGGACCATTTTGAATTAAGTGACCATAAATCTGAGTGAATGTTCCTTTCCTCTGTCCAACCCCCAAGCACTTGTGACTCCCCCTCCCCTTTTATGCCAGTACCTTTCAAACTACGTGGAGAATTTAATGAAGGAACTAACGTAGCTGAAACCCATTTCTTTGCCTTTCTGTTGTGGCTTCAGTTCTCCTTTTGAATTTAATCAGCTCCTAAATTCCTTCATTCTACTTAACTATAACCGTGATGGACTTCACTCTCACAAAAAACACCACACTAACCTCTCCTCGCATCTTTAATCTGAAAATATTTCATAGAATGCATTACAGCTAATATCAGAAACACTGAATAGCTCTCAGATAAAATCTACACCTTGTCTCATAAATAGAAATTGACGCTAACATGAGAAAAACAAAAAAAAAATGGCACACAACTTGAAACTTTCAGCATCCGCACACAGGAGATGTTTAAGATGATGTTAATTAACTCAGTGAATTTGCTGAATTTGATTGAAGGTTAACTTTCAAGTTTTAGCTTTAGAAGAACACACTTTTGACAGATCATAAAGATTATATGGTATCAGTAATACAGCAACTTAAGACAGATCACAAGATTACTATAATTTATAGACTTTTTGCGTATTTGGACTGAACTGGACCGAAAAGAAGGTGAGGGGCTAGGGGGCGTATGGGAGCATGAAGCCCACTTAATGCATCTAATTGGTCAATTAATTTATCAACTGTGAAAAAAGTATAATAAAATAATGAAGGGCAGAGTTAAACTATCCAATTTCTTTTGAACTTTATTCTCTGAGTGTGAAAAATCTGCTTCTATGAAAGCATGCTAAACTTTCAACTGCAAAAAGGAGCCAATTTCCAAGGCAGTCTTTAATTAATTGATGGAGTTACTGCTGTGAAAGTTCATTGAGACAAATACTAAAGCTGTTTTTTAAAAGGGTTGGATAATTTTCTGACAATAAACAACAGTGGCAGCTTTTTAAGCAAAGACAATGATTGTAAGAGTAATTAAATCTCATGCTTCAGGGTACAAAATAGAATCCCTTTGTCCCAAGTCCAGCATGAACTATTAGTAATAGCATCTTCTTCAACCCATAAATGTAAACTCTTAGGTCAGCTGTGTTATTTGGCCACCTTTTAACTTGTTAGCCACTGCCAAGAGAAATCCATGGGTTAACTCAGTATGGAAGTGGTTGTGTTTCCATTTTTTAAAATATATTTGGGCACTGGCAGTGTAACATGCATGCATTATTTCCTGCTGTATTATTTCTACATCTTCCTCTGTGCTAAAACACTTCAATAAACTAAAACTTTAGAAAATGTGAGAGCCACTTATCTAGCAAAAAACAATAAAAAGGAGGTAAAGTGGAAGAAAGGACACATATGTGGAAAGTCATAAAATTGTACAAAATTTGACTGTCCTTTCATTGTCCACATATTTAGCAGAAAAAATAATAAGTCCAGACAACACATCTCATAATACCTCACAGTAACTCTTTTACAAAGAAAAACAAGAAAAACACACAAAGTTATTAGCATCTTGTATTTAGGTATAAACAATTGGAGAACTTCAGTTTCACACCCAAAAAAAAAAAAAAAAAAAGTCAAATCCTGATCACTTTTAGGCATCTATTTTCAGGAATATACATACTAAAATTAAAACAGCAAAAGCAGTTAAGCAGTTTTAATATTGCTTGAAACCACTAAGCCCGAGAAGTACACATCCCTAGAAGTGGCAAATACCACTCCTAAAGGAAATGGTGAGTGAAACAGCACAAAGCTAATAAAGTAGGTAAAGTCCATGCCATACATCATGATGAGAATTTTTCATACTTTGCAATGCAATAATTCCAAGGACAGCCTACAAAGAACTGCAACCCACTGGCAGCTGACCCACACCTGAAATCCAGGTGGCTGCATTATCGATTCTTCCCTCATCACCACTGCTAAGACATTCATCATTGAGGAGTCCCAGCTGAAAATCCCTGAGGTGCCACTGGACTGTGTCAGTGAGCCAGCTCAGAATGGGCACATTGCTGCTTTCTTCCCCAATTACTGCACAGAGCAGCCAGGAGAGAGCTGCCTGCTCTGAGAGCAGGGCCACGTGCTTCCCCAACCTCTGGCACTGTCTGCTCTCACAAACAAGTGACAGCAGCACCGCCGACTACAAACAGTTTGCAGAACCCCTGTAACAAGGCCCTGAGTAAATGCATTTCAAGTTAGATTCAATATTCTCCCATGTCCCCAAGGCTTTCAGAAGTTGCCATCTGCAGCCACATCAGCACAGTGTGCCCGACTTACTAAGTCTGCAGTTTCTGTGCTCTGTAAGTTATATCATTCAGAGTTCATATAGTAAAAAAAAAACCTAAACAAACAAAAAAACAAACCCCACTAAACAAAACCAAAGCAAACTCACAGGAAGTCACCTTCCTCCTGAGGAATTTTCAACTCAGCTATAGAAACACAACAAAATTAGAAAACTGAAACAAGAGCCTTTCACAAACAGTTCTTTCTATTTTTTACTCGATAATTAAAAGCAGTTATCTACAATAACAACAAAAAATCTAAAATTCCACCTCCCTCTTATTGTTGAAAGCAATAATGATAGGTTTAGTTCTAACAGATTAATAGTTATTCTATCTATTTTGGCTTAAGAGTGACCTTCAGAATTATTAACAGATCTATATAAAATACAGTTTTCAGCAGAAACCCCGATTCAGAGCTTTGTTCACTCCACTCACCAGACTGAAATTCAGGAGCTTAGTCAAAACATTTTCTGTTATAGCAGCTGATCATTTCATGTTATTCTAGGGATTTTATGTTAAATGTAGAAATACACCCTCCTAACACGTTCTCTCTCCCTAATAAATAACATTCAAGCTCCTGACCTTCAGGGCTGAAAAATGTGTATTGCATCAAGACAAATGCTGGGTTACAGGTAGTAAGACTGTGTTTGTCTTCCTATGTAATTGCAACTAAAAAAAAAAAACCCAAACCAAAAACAAACACATAAAAAAACCCAACAAAAACCTTAGTTTTAGAGGAATTTATAACAGCAAGAATAAGATCAATATTTTACGTTTGAGGTTATTAAATTTCTACTAAAGGTCCTATTCATCAAAAACATCTACACATGTATTCTTCCAATTTTTAATCCACTAAGACACACGTGGCATTATGTGAGTAAGTCAGAAAAGAAAAGAAAAATATCCCTGGAAATGGTTATGGGTGGTAGTTTAACATTGATTTTGATTAAGCACCTGGGATATGTTGGAAGCTGACAGAAAAGTCTCCTGAGTGTAGAAACTGATGCAAGATGAATCAGCTCATTTTCTCTGCAGATTGGGGAATTGCAGTGTTGAGTGTAAAGACAGGCTTCCAGCACTGAGCACACCCCGTGTGTCTTTATGGCTGTGCTTCATCCTTGTCCTGCTTCTTACTCGTCCTCATCCAATGTAACTCTGACTGCTCTGGAGTGAGGGGCCAGGCTTGGAACCCTTTGGGTGAGCAGGAGGGAAAGATGTGGAAAGGGGAGCGTTGTGCGTTTCCTCCACTCAAACTCAGTCACCTCACTAGAGATGCCTGACTTTCAAAGCACAAAACAAAGTGAAACAAACAAACAAACAAACCACCCAAAAAAACAAATCAAAGATGTCTTAATTAGTGGAAAAACAGAGTCTTAGTTCAGGCTTCCTCTCCAACTTGCCCTTTAGAAGAATCTGTCTCTCAGTCTATTAAAGGATCTCTTAAAACTCATGCTCATGGGGAGGAGACAAGGATATTTCCTCAAATGTGCTTATGACATTAAATTAAAGGGTTTTTTAATTATTTTTTAAGACTCTGAGGACTCCACCATTCAATACCAATTTATAGGAAAGAAGAAGGAACTTGCCAAAAGGCCTGTCACATTGTCTCTATACCAAACTGCAAGAAATGCACACATACAGCTGAAGTGGTTGGTTAAAATAGGCTGCAGCTTCTTAACTGTCTTTAAAACACCAACAAATGGCTGGACTGTGCACTGGAATTTGGATGTTTGCTTCCACAAAGTGGAAAAAAACAGCAGAGGGTAAGGATCTCACTATGGTTACAAATCTTACCACACTGAGCACTATACAAACTTCAGGGCATAAAATCCCTGTCCATAGAACTGTTAATCCCTAAACTTCACGGCATAAAATCCCTGTCCATAGAACTGTCAATCCCTGTTAAGAACTGTTAACACTGCACAAGAGAGCCAAGTCATCGAGAAAGTTCTGTAGGCCCTTAGAACATGTTTCTTTACAAGGAAGGAGCAGAATGTATGACTGGGGCAATGAGAAGGGTTTTTCTGAGAAAAAGAGGAGCAGGAAATAGCAGAGGATTGCTATAAAGCAAAGCAGAGAAGAACACAAGAGGAGGGAGCAAATAAGCAGGATAAATATGGCTGAGGATATTCTGGTAAAAAGACTAGGAAAAAACCAACCAAAAAAAAAAACAAAAAACCAAAACAAACAAACAAAAAAAACCCCACAAACTGCTTCCATATTTTCTAAGTACTCAGTATTATTCAGATTCAACAATGACCAAACAAATGAGAGTTAATAAAACCCCTTAATGAAATCCTGGACTGGGGTTAGATTGGACAATGTCTGGAAGGTCCCTTCAGGCTCCAGCAGCTCGCCCCCTAACCATGTTTCTGAGAAGTCTAAGCCTCTCTTGAGTCACTCTCAATGTCTTCTCTTTATTCTTCTTGGGAGGAACAAGGGTGAGCAAAGTAGAAAACAGAGGTCTGAACAACAGGAAATAATTTTCCACGCAGTTTTTGCTTAGCTTCCTGACAATGTCTTCAACTCTTATCACAGGAAGCCAAGGCAGTATCAAAGTATGAAAACACCTATCATATGTTCAAATATGACCTTTTCTGTGTGTTATTGAAGTGATCTGGACACACTGCACAAGCTAACTTACTGAAGAGGGGTCATGACATTCTTGAAACTTCTGAGAAATTGCACAAAATTAATCAATACAAATGTAAGTGATGGTGCTTCCATATTTTCTAAGTCAGTTTTCACCCGAACCATGAGTTCAGCTTAAAAACCACAGCCAGCATGCCTTTGCTTAGTTAGGCTGCTACTCCAAAATTATCAAAAGCAACACACAAAAGTTCATGTTTGATACTCATCTGCCATTTCTTTATTGAAATCCTTTGACATCTTTCCATGAAGTTTTTTTTTCTTATGCCTGGGAAAGGAATGTTGAGTAGAAACTGGGAAGAACTCAGGAAACAAGTGTATGTTTTACCTCTGTAGATGTTCTGTCTTATATAACAAATGGTTTCATGTAAGACTGCTCTAATCAGCTATTATTTGGAAAAAAAAAAAGTATTATGTTAGCTAAGAAATGATATAATAAAACTGTGCAATAATCACCACAGGTACAACACTCTAAGGACAGATCAGCCTCCTGTCAAGTTCAGAGGCAGAGGAAACACGTCCTTGCAAAGATCTGCACAGATGGACCCTTACACCAGATAAAGGTCACTGGTCCCAGGATTAACAACAATTGAATATAAGCACATCCCCATTTTGTTGGTCATACTTCCCTTACTGAACAGCAAGCCCAGAGGTTAGAAAAACATAAATGCATTAATAAAACTTAGGACTTTTCCAAATAGCACATAAGATGGAGAAAAGAAAAAAGTACACTTCTTCTACAAATACAAAACATTTTATATGGATTTTTAATTTAAATTTTTGTTCCATCATGAAAGAAAATGTAGGCCAACAAAGGTCAGGATTACCAAAGAGCTCCCCTTTTCCTTCCGCTCTTTTTAAAGGGCTTGCCAGTTTTTTACTGTACACTCACTCCTCTTTAGACTCCTACTCATATTATTTAATTTTTCTGCTGGCCTGTAGATAACAAATCTGTTGTCAGCCTGTCTGCATATGTCCAGCAGATATGCACAAGGAATAAATGGTTAGAACAGGAGACAAAGGGCTGTTCCTTTACTTCTGCCTGACAAAAATCAGATTCACTGGAAGCTGAAGCCAGATATACCACTTACAGTGGCAGCAGGCTGAAGAAGGCTTTTTATTTACAAATATTATTTGTAGCATAGAGGAACATGTGTTGTATGATGGATCTCTCTTACTCTACAGTGGGTAAAATAAGCTTTTGCACTTAGAAAAACATAATTTGCCAAATCTGATATTTTAACCATCCACAAGAAGGAAAATAAAATCTATGTATAGAAAAAAAAAAGGTCCATGAAAATAAAAATGTATTTAAAACCACCCTTGAATATTTTGCATTTCTTTAAAGAGCCTTTCAATGACTGCTTTGCAAGGCCTACAACATGGAGACACCTGGAAGCTCTGCTTTATAAAGATTAACACACTGAAATTCTTTGGACTTCCAGTGACTAGAACACCACTGCATTCATTAAGTATCACTGTAACATTACAGGTGGAAGCTCCTCTCACTTCACCTGCAGCACTTTGTGGGTAAGATTCAATCAAAAGCTCACATAGATATGCTTGCAGTGACATTCAGCTTTGTGCTTTCCTCTTAGTTTATTTCCCAGCTTAATCAGCCTTTGTAATGCATGAACACAACACACTGTAGTAACACTGACTGTGATTGATATTTCTTCATATGGACTTGCTATTAGTGCAATTATTTATTTATGATGTACTCTTATGAAAATCACTATTTCATGTATGAATATGAATATGTCTCTAAACGATCCCCGTATGCAGCAGTAATTATTTATGATATTTTGAGGAATTATTTAATATCTGCACTCAGACAACTAATTTTTATGAGACAAAAGTCAATGCAAGATGCAAAAAACAGCGTCCTGAATTTGTCAGCTACACTGAACTGATTGCAAACTACAATAACAAAGATATTAGCTAACAAAAACAGAATATTCAAAGCTGTTGAATCTGAGCAAGATAGTGCATATTCATACACACTGTCACTGATAGCCATTTACAAAACAATTAACAGGTATAAGTGGCACAAATTAAGGGCCACTATCAAAACTAACAGGTTATCTACTCAGGAAAAGAAATCCATCATAGGGCTATTAACTTTCAGACTCCGAAGTTCTGAAATTTCAAGTTATTCTGACTTCCTTAAAACAATGACCTAGAACACATCATCATCATTCTTAAGGGAGCAAACAAGGATATCTTTCTGTTTCAATAAATAGGTGGAAAATTTATTATCCTCAGAGTAACTACAGTCAGCAATATTTATGAAGCCATATTCTAGACTGGAGGGCTTCACATGAAAGAAAAAAAGCAAAGGAATTAATTTAGTGGCAATAATCACAATAAGTACCCAATTCCATCATTTTGTTATATATCCCCATCTGAAAGTGCAGAGTTCCAATTTCATCAGGCAAAAGTAGGCACACATTATGGGAGAGGCACATTATGGAGAAGCAATGAGGAAAGAAATAAAACACCAACAAAGAAATAGTGCAAGAACCATCAGCCTTAAACCAGTAGTGGGCAAAGCACGGAGGAAGGGTTAATTAGTGTTAGAGGTGGAAGCCCACAGCCAGGTGGAGGCTGAGGAGCAGCTTCCAAAGACAACAGCATGGAAATGTTCCAGAGGGGTGTGAGTGGGTGTCCCTGCCCTTCTGACAGACAGTGGAGCTCACACAGCTTTAAGCAGGAGCTCAGCCAGCAGTGCTTTGAACAGCGCTGACAGCACCTGGGCCCATGCACTGAGCCAGGACTGGGGAGCAGCAAGAGCTGCCATGCAAAATCTGACTGACACCTCTGCAGAGCAATTTCCAGCCTGAGCTGACAAAGCACTGGCAGGAGGAGTTCAGCACCACTGGAGCTCAGCCCAAAGAGGAGAAGCTGCTGAGAGAAGCCTGTGTCCGAGCTATTGGACTTAGCAGCTGACCCAGCAGAAATGGTCAGCAGCCATTCCCTGAAGCAGGAAAACCATTTGCTGCTGCCATCTGTAAGTCATGAGACCCAGTTGTCCCACTGTGCTACAAAAGCAAACAAAAGCTCAAAGGACTGCTTAAGAATAAAGAATCATAGAGCACTTTAGACCAGCAATGATCCACCAAAGTTAAAACCAAAGTTCAGATGTCATCTAAAACAGTCTCTTCATTTATAAATTTGGACACTAGAAAGTAGGGCATGAGATACAAAGGACTCGGGGCTCAGTCCTTAGCAGAAGTCCTTGAGAAGAGTTTGGAATCATTAAAATCTTATCCTCTGCAGAAAACAACGAATTGATCAAGGAAAATTTAGTTTGCTGAAACTGTCATAACCTATCATGTCATCCAGATGATCTGACAATACATGGTTGTGTCAAGAGATGTAAACAGTTTACCCCCTCTGTTACAAGCATTTCACAGAGGTTTGGAATTGTTTTACACTCCTCTCTTGCCTGATTATGGTAGTCTTGGTCCTACTGACACAAAACTTCTGAGCTGCCTTTAGTGCAGAAGGGCCAGAGAGCTGGATTGCAATGACACATTGGACTTCCTGTCTCTTGTCAGATATGCTCTGTGGAAATAATATCACAGACAGCAAAATGGGGCATGGACAACTACATGCCAACTTCACATCAATCACTCTGTGCCCAAACGTGCAGCCTAGCTCAGGTCTGCTGAAATCTGTGCTCAGCTACGCTGGCTGGGTGCCTCCACCTCCAGGAAGTTTGTGGGTGTTCCATCACGATTCCACCACGCAGTAAGGGGAAAACCTTTGCTGCCCAGATTTAAGCAGCTGCCTAGATTCTTGCACGACCTTTTGGCCTTATTTTAACGTCTCCTAAGAAAGACTAAAACCATTTTTAAAAAGTTTGTTCCATTCCTGTAGTCCTTTCGCCAAGCTGATTTTTGGTGTGTTAAATATGAAAAATAGCAGCTCTGCATCACTGAAGATAGGACACTGAGATTTTAGACAGGAAATTTTATGGGTTTTGTAAAAGGCAGAACATGAATCAGTATAATGATGACATTTATTCAAACAAATGATCATAATACAAGGCAAATGTATTAGCCACCTTAACGAGTAACATGAAGGACACCACCGAATATCCAAAGATATGCTTTGTTCTTAAATATGATTGCAGGATAAACTGCTCTCCTAGGAAAAGACAAATGGATGGATTTTCCAGATTCTGACACCATAATCATCTTTTATATCTAGTGTCTGAAGACTGGTGAGATGAGTTGACCCCAAACAGCACCTAAGCCTCCATCCAGCTCACTCTTCCCCACCAGGACAGGATGGGGGCGAGAAAAGGACAGACAAAGGCAAGGGAAGAAAAGAAAAAAAGAAAAAAGAAAAAAAAAAGTAAGTTGAGATAAAGAAATCTTAGGAAAGAAAAATAAATTAACAAACCAAACTCCAAATGAATTGGAGAGAAATGAAAAAAACTGCAGACCAGGCTCTGCTCAGTAGGAGCCAACAAATTGTTTCAGTCACAAATCCAAGGCACAGCACCACACAGGCTGCTATTAAGAAAATTAACTCCATGCCAGGCAGAGCTGGTGCAAGTGTCTATCTACAGCCAAACTATAAATCTTTCGTCAAGAAAAAGATAAATGGAACTAAGTATTATGAAAACTGGTAAAATATCAGAGCCTTAACAGCCAGGCCCCAGTGAAACTTCTCTAATAATAAAAGGACAGAAAGCAAATTAACGGCTTGGAAAGAAATTTCATTGGGTAAAATTTACTAAAGAAACAGGCTATGGTAGGAGGATTTCTCTTCTGTAGAACAAATAAGCACTCTGTGATAGTTCCACCTCAAAAATTCTGAATGGGGAAGCCACAGTGAGTATTTTTTGGAATGTTTAGTCTGGTAAAATTAGGACAAGACCCAAACATATTCATTACTGGAAATGAGGCAAAAGATACTGAAGCACAAATTGAAGGTAATAAATCAAATTACTTATTGGCTTTGCTCTTACTCATACAACGTAAAGAGGAGGAAGATGAGAATATAATAGAAATAGAAGGTAGCAGTAGTTTATCACTTCAGAAGTTAGTCACTACTGTATAAATCCCATACTAGTAAGTAGTACAAGATGGTGATGCCATAATTGTCTAATATTTCTCTTCACATTTAAAGTCTGAATATGTTTCACGTGAAGCCAGAGACTGACAACAAAAGAGTCCGAAATCACTTTTTAATTTTTCAACACTGATGCACTGGGCAAAGTGAAAAGCCACCTGATCAGTGGAAAGGATGTGGCACCAATCTGCTCCATAAAGACTGTTGGGCTCAGAATATTAATCCTGCTCTTTGCTTTGCCTCTCACTGACATGAGGAAATCAGAAAGAACGACCTTATTCTAATGGCAGTATCTACACTCTGCTTGCACCATATTTTAATACAGAAACTTCTCTCTCCCTTGAGGGCAAAGCCCCCTTCCAGGTTTATGAAATCAATTCTAATCATGATAAATTCTCATCTTAATCTCATCGTTAGGTTGCCTATTTCGTTATTCAAGATGTCACAGAATTATGCTTCTGATTTCAGCTCCTTAGTCAACTCTTTCCAACATCGTCTGCCTAAGAGATTCCAGTCTTCTGCCTTTTCTTCAGTGCTATCCATGTGTGCCTACACCAGTTCTCCTGCCCCCTGGCACCACACAGACCTTGAATTATTCCATTAAACAAACTTTCATGAGACCTAGTAATAAGCTACACGATATCTTTTTCAGCAACCAGCGCCTGGTCGCCAAAAATTTTTGTTGCTACTTATTCTTATCCTTGCAGGTCTGACAAAAAAAGAAGAGAGATTTTTCTCCGCTTGTACTTCTGGAACACCACCAAGCAGCAAGCCAGCAGAATTTCCCTGAGTATAAAATACATACAAAGCTCAGAGTTAGTCAAAAGGTGATATTAAATGGCTTCTGGCAAGGGATTCTTACATAGAGTATAAAATTGATCATTTTCTTTTCCTGAAAGACACTTAGATTGAAAGCAGATTTTAATAATACAAAATCTTGGACAAGTATTTGCACAGAATAACCACAGGATTTAACAAAGATTGCAATATTATGGTATACTGTGAATTATCTGATTTTTTTCTCAGTAAATTGACTACTGATATAAGAGGTCTAGTCATTTGATAGTTCATTCTCTAAGATATTCCTGACAATACTATGACCATCATGACCTAAATCAGTTTGCAATTAACATTAAAAAAAAAAAAATTTCTGTTAAGTGTTTAAAAAGCCACAAAAAGTGAGAAAAAAAAACAAACAAAGCAGAGTTAATCACTGATATTCTCACAATCTTAGTCAAGGAAATTGAAACTCTAATTTGCAATAGCACTATCATCTATGGCTGATACCAAGAAACCCAATTACATTTCACAAAATAAAATCCATCCAGCTCAGGAACTCTGAATCCAAAACTATCAGATGGACTTGTTAAGAGTATCTACAGATAAGTTTGCTTTTTCCTTCTGACATCAAAATCAACAGGCACCAGGTTTTTCTGACTAAGCCTGACATTCCTGCTCAGACATCCAAAGCAAACTTTCAATAAAAAGATACACTGATTGAGGATACCCTTAGGAAAAAAAAAAAAGAAAAAAAAAGGAGAGTGACAGGAAGCTGACTGCTGAAAATGCATATCCCACTCTCATCTACATGCAAACACTTCAGAAGCTAGAGGGAAGCTATAAAACCTAGTTTGGGTATGAATTTTATGATTTCTCCTGCAACCTAACTCCTCATAGCAAGCTTAAAATAACAAGTAGGATTTTTGGTTTTTTTCTAATTGCTTAATGGCAGCCAGGATATGGGCTCCTGGCCTGGCTTGGGCTGAGGGGTCACACACGACCCCCACCTGTTATTTGCCCACCAAACAAAAGTAGTTTTGCGTTCTTCAGCAGCCTGGTTCTGAGCTCTAACAAATTCCCTTCAGGAGCACTCTGCTTGTAATAGAAGACTTTGAACTGCACACTCAGAACTAAAGAAGGATTTTTCAGAGTAAAGATTTTTATTACCTGAAAGTTTCCAAAGCCAGTATGAACCTACTGAAACAGGAATATTTAACCACCACAGTCATATAAAATGCATTTTAACGAACCCCTGGAGGAATGAATCACAGCTCTTTGTTTTCCTCCTCCTAGTTGGGGAAAATAATTTTCTTGGAGCAGCTCCATTTTCTTCCACTGACAGAGGAGAACATAACGAGGGGCAAAAGAACTGGGCAAACACTCAGCCTCCCTCTACAAGTGCAGTGAGAGAGAAAATCAGGTCTCCACTCCACACCGAAGGAACGGCGCTGGCATTCAGCGCTGCTCTGTACGCGAGATTGTTCTCCCTGCGTTAAGTGAGCAAAACTGGAAAAAGCACTTAAATTAATGTTGTGTCCTAATCACACCCTGCTTATTAATAAAAAATAGGGTTTGCGCTGATGGAAGGAAAAACTGACGTTTCCAGCTCCGGTACAGAACAACTGGACATCATCAGCAAATGATGACTTGCCTCAAGACAGCATTAGATGGTGTCGTAATTTTCATGCCCATAAATGAAATTTAATTTGCAAACGGAAGAATAAATTGGAAACAAAGAAACAAACAAAAAAACCCCAAAAAACCCAAAATCTTGGTGACCTGAAAATATGGTAAGGAGGACCCTGAACTGCTGAAATAGCTGGAAAGCCAAATACCAGCTTTGAGAAAGGGAGAGGTAGGGATAATGCTTTAGACAGGTTTTGACCACTTTACAGAAATAATGTAACACTCACAAACATTTGCTATTCACATATTAAGTGAAACAATGACCTTGAAAACAGCAAATCGGCCCCAGAAACTCTGATGTAAAACTGCTGTCACAATCTCAGGTGAACAACCCCAGGTGCAGCTATCTTATGTGAAAAGACATTTTCAGTTCTAAAAGCAGGAGTTTCAGAAGAACCAGGCTTGCGTAATGCCAGTTTTATTAGGGTGGTGGGAAATATTTATTGTAATCAAATTTGATATAATCATACTTGTTGCCTTGTCTGACATGCATTTTGGACACATTAACACAATTTATTGAATTAAGTGCATATTAAAAATTCAATCACTGTCATACTTCAAATTACTTTTTCTTGACAGCTGCGAACAACAGACATCTTACATTTATTCACTATTTCATCTTTGTCTTCTAAAATTCTCTCTTTTTAATATCTAATGTATTCCAGGTGACAATGCTGAAACGTTCACATTTGGGAGGAAAGTATTTGACTGAAAATCTGATTTTTCTTTGCAGTCTTTGTCTTTTGATTGTGACAGACTTTTTTATACATTCAGAATGCTACATATATGCATATATTTATATTCAGATATGTATGTACATCAATGTGGGTTGGTCCAATGTAAAGACTTGCAGTTATGAAATTTTAAGGGCTTTCAGAATAGTGGGTAATGAATTCAAAGCTGAACCTTAAGGAATACTTTGTAAAACAAATTCTGGACTTCATTATTATTGATGGGTTTTATGAAGCCCATTAAAAAGTGAATAGAAAAAAAATGAGAACTTTTTAAATGTTTGCTTTATATTTATAACCTGTTAGATATCATATGGGCTTACACGTAAATTGGCAAAGCCTTGTACAACTGAATTTTAAGGGGTTATTTAAAAGAGTGTAACAGGAAAACAAACAAATTTCTTATTAGTCATAGCCAAGTTACTTAGAGAAATCCTTTCATTACATAAGCAAGATTCTCTACAGCAGTTAGAGAGGCTGTGTACAAAATAAGATGCTAATGAAAATAATTATGGAAATGTATTATAGGTATATAAATATTAAATTCAGAATAATCCTTTTGCTTCCTAAATCCAACAAACCTCAAGTATTTATTACTTTAAAAATAATGAAACTCGCTCCCAATCCCACAGAAAATACTTCCTTGGCAGGGCCTTCGTTCCTTACACATTTATCTTGAATTCAGATGGCCACTGAAGAGCTCCACTTTTTACCTTTGAAAGAAGTTATTTTCTATCTGTGGTCTTCACAGAAAAAAAAAATAATAATAGGTAACTACTCGGTCTCCCTCACCTTTCAAATTTCCCTTTTATCCTTTCAAAAATTTTAAAGAACAAATTCTAGACATGTGGACTGACTTAACCAACTACTACCCCCTCCCATTTTGTTTTAATTCCAGCTACACCGCTTTACTCCAAGTTTTTAAAGTCCAGCTAATCTGAATTCAGGTTTTTAAGAAAAACCAAACATTTGTCGCCCCTTGTTTTTTCACTGCTTCATTTCTGTGTTCTTTTTTTGTTTTTTGTTTTTTTTTTTTTTCTAGAGACCTTCATCGGAGCCTCCTCATTTCCCCTCAGCTCCCTGCAAGATTCTCCAAGACTACTGTACTTACCCGAGGTTTCCTGTGCATAATCCCACCCACAAACTCACTTTTTGCTCAGTTCAAATCTGTTCCAGATGTGGCTACCACCAGAAAAAAAAAAAAAAATTATCAGTGCAGATAAATACTGCAGTATCCCATTAGCAGTGGCTGCTCCAGTGTGAATCCTCTGGATCACATCAGGGAAGCAGAACGCTCTTGCATTCTAAACCCCACTACAACTACGTAGAGCCCCAAGGAATCTCACCTGTGCATCAACACATTTTAAGAGACATTTATATCATTTTCTTTATTGCATAAATATAAGCTTTCTTCATTTTGTCAGCCTTCTTGTCCTATCCCCTTCTCCAGCTCAACACTTACACCAATTTCTACTTCTCAACCAAAGCTGGAAGCCTCCAAACACCATTTTAACAGAAAGGGCAATTCTGCAAACCTGAAGTGTTGGTCTTCTTGACCAACACTTCTTCTCCTTAAATCCACCTTGTCATGCTGCCAGAATCACAACAAAGGCTCTTACAACACCCAACCTACAGCCCACCGTGCCAAACAGGACTGTAACACCATCTTACTGAGTGTATTTCTCTGTTTGATCTTTTTCTTTTTCCTTTATAATTAGCTTTTCTATTCTTGCAAGACACAGACCATCTATTACCTTTTTGTGTTTATAGATCAAGTAGTACAGCACAGTCTGATCACTTACACAGGGAATGAATGGAAAATATTAATGTAAATTAATCAAAAACCTGACTGCGACAACACCTTTCTTAATCTCAATAAGAATACAGCTAGTCTGAGAAACAGGTAGAGCATGAGTTATATTTTACAACCACATTTTTAAAAAGAAAAGCCATATCAAAATATTAGGCACATCAATATCAGAAACAGGCAGGGGGGGCAGGAAGGGGGATCAGCAATTTTCTGTAGCAAAATGATTCTTAAATATTTTCACTTAAAGGCTATGTCCAGCTGACAGCATAGTCAACAGTTAATATTTATGCTCATATGAGAACTTTCTATCCCAAGGAAGAAAAAAAATAATAAGTTCTTCGTCATGTATCTTATATTTTGGTCTCTTGATTATTTAGACATTCAGCATCCATAAACAAGCAGTACATCCATGAGATCAGCTATGTGACACCAAAATTAATGGAGCCCTGAGAAATAGTCTTAAAAAAAAATAAAAACCAAGTTGACTAGCATGCTTATACATGGCTTAAAGGAAAGCAGACAAATTGTGCAAGAACACAAATGTCTCTTAAGGCCTCAGTTTCTGCAATCATATGGATGAAAGCAACACTGTGTTTTTGGTAACTCTGCTGCTTCACAAAGTACTGCTCATTAAGATACAAGCCTATGTCTAATAGCAGTGACAAAGGCATCGTTTCAAATGCTGTAACTGAAAAAGAAACAAAAATAACGCAGCAACTTCCACCAGTAAAGGACAAATTGATTCAGAAGCCTAAATACTCCCTCATAATATATCAAGACACAGTTTCTCACTGGTAATGCTACCCTTTTATATGTCTAACTAGACAGAGAGATCTAAAAACACATCTATCTTCAGCCAAACTCTCTCTCAAGTCATTTAAAACAGCAAACATGCAAAGACCTTGCAGCACGCTTACCCTTTCAGCTTGTCCTAACTCTGCAGCCCAGAGCTTTTTGTGCCAAATGGGACAAGGCTTCGCTTTCAAGAGGTACCCTTATGGATTCTTTGCACTTTCCTGCAGATTTGCTGCCAGAATTTATAAGCAGCACTTCAAGCCTTTTCTCCCCCTCGTCCACACTGGTTTAACTTCTTTATGATGGCAGATAATTGTTTTGGCCCTAGGCAAGGAATGTGCTCTCTGCTTAGGAAGATGGCTGCACAGCATCTCTATCAGGGAAAAACGAGATAGCTGCAGAACGTTACATTTTTTATCTTATCAATTATTGAGGAAATACTCTTCTATTTAGGATGGGGAGAATACTAATGAGAGGTCAAAATGGAATATTAGGCTCTTGGTATTGATGGGGATAAGAGTCACGATGAACAAAAATTCAAAATAAGTGTTGTTTAATGAATATGGTAGCAAAAGTAGGATTGAACCAACACAAACTACAGAAAATAAGCACTGCTATTAAAAGAATAAAAGAAAACTGAAATGAATCCAAGTAATTGAAAAACTCAGGGAAGTCCATCTTCTGTAGCATCTATATCTTCTTCCTTACTGAACCATAAATGTACCCTATTTTTTACAGCAATTAGTATAATCTGAGCTGATACAACAAGAAATAACTTTATAAAACATATGTACATCTATACTGAAATGGTGTTATTCATTAACAAGGACAATAATCTAATTGATTTTCAAATTCTGTACATCTGAAAAGGTAGGCTTAAAGATACTTTAATCAAGACAACAGGAAAAAAACCCAGATACTTAAAACCTTCTTTCACAAATGAAACTGAAGGTGGATTTTTGAAAACTGAGACGTGGGGCTGCTGTAGGCAACCCAAAATTGTATACTACTTTATTATGCTTCCTCCTCCTCTTTTTAATATGATATCAATAATTGTCAGATATTGTGGGTTTTCTTTTTTTTTTTTCTGTGTTGAACCCAGAATGAGGGGAAAAAATCCTGATCAGAAAGCTAACACATAGAGATAGAAATTCCATAAAGGACTTAAAGCACTAGAAAAGAAGCAAAGACAGTCCTTCTCATCACCTTCAGCTGTTCTGTCGTAACAGCTATAATTCTTTTTCCTATTTCCTGTATAAGTCTGTACCTCCCAAGGACAGCAAACATCATTACAGGAGTACTTGAGGGAAATCTCTCCACTGATACGAATGTTTTTATTCTGTAGTGGAAGCACCAAAACCTAAACTTTTCAATGGTACATTAGAACAAAGACAGTCTTTAGCTTGCCTCTATTTACATTATTTTGTTGTTCCTTTTTTTTTTTTTTCCTCCATTCACCTGGTACTTAGAGCCCCTAAAGTCACTAAAGAAAAGAAAAATCATTTTGACTTTACTCATAAACGTGAAATTAACAAAGATTTTCAAATTTATTTTCAAGTTTGTTAAAAGTACTTATGAATAATGGTGCTCATTAAAAGGTTACTTAAACATTCATTGTATTTTTACAATAATAGAGACTATTCTTAAATCTCTCAAATCCTCATTAAAAGCCTGGCTTTTTTTGGCCTTGTTTTTGTATGTTTTCTCTGTTTTTAATGTAGAAGCTTTTAAATATAAAAGATGGGGGCTTGATTTTCAACAGAATAGAACCCAAACAGGTCATTGTTAACACCAGCTCTTCTCACACCTTTTCTGAACCTTTTCCTGTAGAGACAAACTGGAAAATACCACACTGGCAGCAGCTGAGGAAGCAAACACAAGTGATCCTTAGGAGGTTTCAGCTGGCAGCTGACTGCTCCATCTATTTCCCAGCAGCGTTGAGAGCACGACATGGCAGCCACAAAACAAAACATCAAAGATGTGGCTTTGCTGAGATCTCATACTTGATATTCAGTTCAGAAATTCGTTTTGGTGTTTTACTTTATTTTTTTGGGTTTTTTTCTTTCCCCAAGAAATTTGGTTAACAAGTTTCAGACTGATGTTTAAAGATGTATCTCTGGTTTAGCTCTTGAGAAAGAGACAAAGAGATACAGAATTTCCACAGTTCGAACTTGAGACACCTTCTCAGTCACATACATCAAAACTATGATATACCTGGATTATTTACAAGTGTCTACACAGTTCTCATTAATTCCTGAATGACTACAGAGCAGCTCCAGTATTTAATAAAGGTATACAGTGAAATCCAAGTGGCTGACATATAAATCTCCAGAGGCAGTACTAACCTGAGGCTGGCAGGCATCTTCTCTTCTGCTTTGGCTGAGTGACCTTTTCCTTGACCTACAAGCATGAGTATCACTCAGGAATATTAATGAGAAGTACAAGAAGCCAACTCTCTCCTACACTGGTTCCCTGGGCAGTGGCTGGTGCAGAAGGTAATGTTAAACCCAAAATTTATGCTTTGTTTTCTGAATATTTGCATTTGTCTGCCTAAAAATCGACAGATTTATCCCCTTCTGCCTTACTTCCCCCTCCCTCCAGGCCTTCTTTTTTGAAGTTAGGTTCTTCTAAACCTGCTGCACAGAGAAACAAAATATTGACATGGCTGCCTGATTGCCATGGAATTATTCCATAGAGGAGAATTCTGAATTAAAATTCAGCATCGTTTTAACTTCAGTATTTTGTGGCTCAGTCACTAGACCTTGCAGTTTATTGCATCTGTGAACTGCATTTTCTTCTGTCAGAAAATAACCTTCTATTTAAGGCACTTGAGGTTGAATAAAAAAAAAAAAAATCCTCAAACAGATTTCATTAATTCAGGCAAGAGAAAGTTAATATCCCATGACACAGCCGATTTGTTTGTAGGGGTGTTAAATGCATCATTTCCCTAATAAACTAAGCCACCAGAGGAATGTGTAGAAGCTGGTGTTCCTTCCCTCAACCCATAAAAAAGCAGAAGTCTCTGCCAGGTAAACTCTGAGGAAAAGTAGTCAACGCATCACACACTGATAAGCTTTTTTAAGCGAGGTAAACAGATTGATATCTTGATAAGAGGAAGAAAATATTCTGTTTGGAATCTTTTGAATGGTCTCTTCTGCAGGACCCAGAAGCCCAGCCCACTTATTGTGCCCTCCAAGGCAGCTGACATGACAGGACTGCATCTTGCAGCAACAGCCCCAGAGTGGGTTCACTTGGCCTGTGGCACAGCCAGGACAGCCACAGCCACAGCCCTGCTGCCCAGTGACCCCTTGGATGGAGACGTGGATGTGGAGGGTAAATATCCCTTCCAGCTGGAGCAAAGGAAGGGATGGCAGCATGCAGGGAAGCTCAGTCCAGGCTTGTGAGGACTGAGGTACAGGAGGGAAGAGCACAGTGGAGAATGTTGCCATATGAGTTGCTGTTTCTGTTCTCAAACTTGTCAAACCACAGGTTTTCACTAAAATGCACAAATGCCATCATACTCAAGGGAACTTGTACTTTTTGCTCTCTGCAAGGTACTTAACTGAACCAAGGGATTCTGGTATCTCACGACTGCAGGGACTGGACAGATGCTTGTATGCACACACTGAACAAACATTTGGGTTTTAAAATATGTATTTATACAGGCTTTATGAACACTAGCTATGATCAGCATCTAATCTTGCTTTAGCTGTATTTGTCCTCCTTTCACCTACATGACAATCACAAGAATAAATTTATCAATGGTGTTGCAAACCACTACATATTCTGAAAAGAGTGAATTATTCAGCTGAATCCTAACATAGTTGCCCATGAAAAGTGTTTGACAGAACTGTATGATCTGCAGGGCAGCAATCCAACTTTTAATGCTGCTGTGCTACCCAAGCCATAAATATTTTTCTGACACTGTCAGGTTTAACATTCAGCACTGCTATAATTTCTAACCTAATCCATGAACAGTTTAAAGGATTTGTAGTCTCTTAATATTTCATCTGCTGTAATTATAGTTGTTTTAATTTGCTGTATCTGTTTCTGCAATACAGTAGGGTTCTTGTTCTCTGGGGAAAAAAAAAAAACAAAATCCCCACACAACAAAAAACCTAATGTACTTCAAAGCACAAATCAAAACTGTTACATAAATGAAATAAATATTAATTATGAAACTGCCAGCTCAAACAAAGGAGGACAATCACAACTTGGGAAAAATAGTTCAGCTTCATGATTATTTCAATAACCACTATTTACCTGACTACTACAGCCTGTATACTGTGTTTAAACAAAAACAAAAAAAAGGAATTAAACAGGAAGAAATGCATCAGACCAACAAGCTTAATTGAAAGTGAGGAGATGGAAAAATCTAATTAACTTTGCAAACTAGTTTTGCCTTTGTCAATTACCTTAATTGTGCTATTGGAGTACAGGTTATGATCTTCACTAAAATTTGAATCACAAGAACATGTCTGAAATCTCTGAAAGAGAAACAGCCTCTGAATGTTTCTTAATTACAGCAACACAACACCAAGCAGCATCACATCTGTTGAGACACAATGTTTGTAAGGTTAACACCTCTCAGACTTTTATCTCCCTACTCAACTACTGCTCACAATGAAAATTTGGGATGCCGGGACAATTAGTCTTTTAATCCAACACTTATAAATGGGAGGTCGGCATTTCCCTGACCCCTGATTGTTTACCAAAGAGTCATCTTATTTCACAGAGAATTCCCACTGAAACCACAGAACAGCCAAGGAAAAGGTACCAGAGAGTTGCCACAGCACTGCTGTAGGGCCAGCAAGAACAGATCAGACCTTTTCTGCAAGTACAACTGCATGGCTGCAGCTACAGCTGGTGCTGTGGTTGATTTTCTGATGGGAAACTCAAGTTACACTGTCAAGTACATCTTGATAACATACTAGAATCAAAGTTGGAGACTCAGGAGAGGACCTGGAACTTCCATGGGATTTCCCCTTGAGGCCTGTGGGTACCTCCTTTAAGCCAACCAAGGAGAGCAACTTCTTTCACCTCCATCATTTATGCAGACCCTGACCTTGACCAGCAGCCAAATACCCACCCTGCTCACTCCACTCTTTTGTGGGGTAGAGAGGAAACAGAAGGAAGGCAGGAAGGCTCGTGGAATGAGACAATGGCAGGTTAATGGGGAAAAGCAAGAGCTGTGTGTGCAAGTACAGCTCCCCAAGGGGAGGCAGATGTTCAGCACCCCACAGGCAAGCAGAGACTCAGAGCACGGTCATGGCTGCTGAGGAAAACAAACACCTGAACCCTGAGTGTCCCTTCTCCCTCCTGCCCTGAGCTTGTATGTCTGAGCACACCACATGGTGGGATGGCATGCTCCCTTGGTGAGCCCTGCTGTCCTGTGTCTCCTCCCACCCTCTTGCCCATTCCCAGCCTTCCAGCCTCTGTGGGGCTGGATAAGAGCAAGGTTTGGCACAACTCAGCAACACTGAAACATCGCTGTGTTACCAATGCTGCTTTGGCCACAAATGCAAAGCACAGCACTATATGGGCTGCCCTGAAGAAAGCTACTTGTCCCAGTACAAATTTAATGGAAAACAGAATCATTTCACTCAAAAAAAGCCACCCATATACGAAAACAATGCCAAAAAATCAGCCTGAAAGATTGCAACGTTCTGTGATACAACCATCTTGAACCAAGCCACCCATGAGACAAAAATATTCCTTAGCTCTCTTAATGCCTTTTAGATCTCTATCACAGCCTATAAACTTGGAAGAAAACTTAAGATTAATTCCAAAGCTTTTCTGACAATCCTTTTATTGAAAAAAGTGAAATTAGCTAAACTATTCTTTTTATAAAAAAAAAAAAATCATATGAGCAAAACATGAGTTGCAAACAATGTAATTCAGAGCAAAAGCTGTAAGCAGTTGGAAATGTAAGCAAGTAAAAGCTGTAGCTGAGAGAAAACAATAGCAAACAGTTTCGAGAATTAGTTTCAGTTACATATTCCTCATTCTCATTGTCAAAACAATATCTTCTGTTCTTTGACAAACATATTTTTATCCAACGTTGTTGTCTCCAGTCACACTTCCAAGCAAAAAAAAAAAAAAGGAAAAAACAACAAAAAAAACCTCCACACCCCTTAAAAAATGAAAACTCAGTTTTCTGTAACTAAAATCAGCCTTGACAGCAACACAGTTGCAACAGCACCACTGCCTTTACATAAAAAGATGTGGGTTTTTTCTTGTTTTGGTTTTGGTTTGTTTTTCTGCTTATTCAAGAACTTTGTCTGAAAATTATTAAGTGAAATTTTCTCCTTCAAAGTGTAAAAATTCTCTCAGCTTGAAGCTACAGCTATCAGACCTGCATTGAGCATTGGGTGGGACATCAGAGAGATCAGCTAAATCCCTCCCCTATCTCAAAACACATGGTATAAAGCCCATTCACAGAGCTATCAACCATCACCTCTGCTTGTCGAGGATCCCTGCCACTCCTGCTTCTCTTGATTTCTGCCTCCTCCAACAGCACATTTTGGCTGAAGGTAAGGAAATTGTGCTTCACTGTGTGCCACGGCTGCACTGGAGGTGACATCCTGTGGCAATCCCTGCCAGCTGATGGTGGGGCCACTCTTCAGCCCAAAGGGAAAAAGGTTTCCTTATCAGCAGATGCAGGAAAAGACAAAAAGTACCTAACAGCAGGTTGAGTCTACAGAAGGGAAGGAATCAGGGAAAGTAAGTGCAGCGCAGTTCCGGAGAGCTCAAGAAAAAGTAAATAAAGCTTTTGATAAAAAATACACAACAGTTCATTTAATAGTCTATACAAGTTGGAAAGCCCAAGAGTAATGTTTAAAGCTACTGAAGTCCCCTAGAGTAAGGAAAATTTTATGGATTAAATACTTAATCCAAAAGAGAAATAGATCAGCTGCCATGCCACAACCTTGCAGCCTGAGGGAAAAATACTCAATATATTAAATTGCCATATAAAAACCCCATGTCTGAAAATAAAGTGCCCTAAGAACTAAAGGAAAAAAAAATCCACTGAAAATAGCATCCATTTTTTTTCTTCAACTTTGCTGGAATGTACTCTGAAATGCAGATTATATGAGAAATCCATTTAGCTTTCAGATATACAAACACAACAAAGATTCAATTTGCTTTAATTAGTGTTTCATACCTAGCATTTAAGAGCAGAACTGGGCTCTCTATCAGCAGTTCTGAAATACTCTATACTGTAATATCACTAGGCTTATCTTTCTAGTCTTCTGTTTAATTAAATTGTATGTTTTATTTTTAAGATATTGGCACAGCAGTTCCAGGGGAGGGGAAAAAAAAAAAGGCTCTTCTGCTCTATTCTGAATTTGTTTTAAACCTCTTGCTTTTCAATAAAGCTACCTCCAAAAAGTGCAGCTTTTAGGTACTTCAGTGGGATTACAGCTTGCCTGCTAATTCTGCCATTAAATTAATTCTGAGAAGCTCTCCACTGCAGTTACTTCAGTAACAAATAAGGCTCAAGTATAAAAGATGCATTAAAACGTGTCTTGGTCCCAATGTAAATGCACAGAGCATTACAGCCATGTAATCTCAAGGAGAAAACAGACAAGGAAGACTCTGACAAACTGCATGCTTGAAAAACCAGATATAGTTTTGGTCTCACGAAGACAAAAATGTAGTATTTTGTATTTGATGTATGTAGCTAGAGGGGCACCTGTTAAAGCATTTTTGTTTCCATTTCGATTATTTATTTTTCCATCAGAAACTCAAAGTTCAACAAGGTGAAAGAACAAAATGTACGATACCTGCTCCACGGAGAGGAAGAACAGAAGTTAAGCACAGGCAAATGTCCCCCAGCCAGAGGGCAACAGAGAGCAAACTGAATTTTCACACTGTCCAAGGAGTTGTTGTCACTTTCAACCTTGCCTGCATTGTTACAGCACATGCCTCAATTAGATCGCTTATTTCACTGCAGAATCACATGCACAGGTTTCACATTTTAATAACTGTAAGAACACTGAAGCACTTCGTGAAGGAAGAAAAGCACTGGCAATGCAAATCCAGGTTATGTGGGTCACCTGTATCCCAAGCAACTTTCAACAGCTGCTCACAACACGTTTATTTCACAGATGGAAAGGAAGTCTTTGCTTCTCCAGCATCACTTCCACTCAAGTGTTGGTGCTGGGGAACTGAGCACCACAAGCAGTGATCCCCCTCTCCTGCTCCCCTAGTACACAGCAGTGGTTCTGCATGCAGAAAAGAGACATTTCCCCTCCCCCATCATTTAAACTGCATAAACTGTAATTTTAGTAAATCAAGCAAAGAGCTAATCAAGTTTTGATTTGCTAATTACTTCTCAATTTGATTAGAGCTGGCAGCTAATCATCTCTGGAAACGTAAAGTCAATCTTTCACTCACATTTGCAAATCAGGACTTTAGTGTAAAGAAACTGATATTGTGCATTACATCCTCATAATTATTTTTTTCATATTTCAGTGCTTTTAACAACAATCCTAATTTTCATTATTGTGGCAGCACTCTGAATAAAAACTCCATAGAACTGTATGTGGCCTGAGAGGGAACACTGATAGAAGCTCTGGTACTACTAACATTAAAGTTCAAGGAGTATGCAATGTTACATTAAACAAATGCAATGCAACTTAAAAGTGTAAGTTCTTGTAGAAAAAAAAAAAAGATATTGGAAAAGGATGAACAAAGCAACACAGCATTTTAATAACCAGCATCTTCAGGGTAAGCCTGTAGGACTTCACCCCATTGGGGAAAAAAAAAACAACCAAAAAAACCCAAACAAACAAACAAAAAAAACCACACAAAAAAACAAACCCAAAAAAGATAAAAAATATGTTATGTGGGATAAACAAGTTCAACAGGAACCAAGAACTTACAAATATGTAGTTTCATTTTTTTTTCCTGAAGTAACAGAAATAGGAAAGAGATTGGAGCTATGCTTTATTTTATTTCTGTGAAGTTTTTAGCATGCAGTATCTACCTATATATTTCCTTATCCAACTTGAGGACAGCCTTCTAAACCCACTAACTCTCTGCTGCTCCTCACTGCCTGGCTTCTGCAGTGCCTTCCTACATGAGTTTCACTAAGGGATAGATGGAAAGTTAATGCCCTGAGAAATGTATCATTACAGCTACCACACCAGCAGTTTCTGACCAGAGTATAGTCCAAGCATGCTTTGACAGACAAAACTCAGATTAGGCATATCCCTGCCAAATCCCTTCCCTACAAAAGAATCACAGAATGAGCTAGGTTGGAAAAGACCTTTGAGATCATCAAGTCCAGCCTATGACCTAACATGTCATTAACTAAACCATGGCACTGAGTGCCATGCCCAGCCTGTTTTTAAACACATCCAGGGACAGTGACTCCACCACCTCCCTGGGGAGACCATTCCAGTGCTCAGCCACGCTTCCAGTGATGAACTCTTTCCTGATGCCGAGCCTAAACTTTCCCTGGTGCAGCTTAAGACCATAATATAGTCCCTGCTTCCTTGTTTATGTTTCCTCTGGCTTACCTCTGATGCAGCCACCAGACTGACTTTATTCTTCGGGTCATCCAAGGATTATCACTCCAGATGCCCACCTCCCCCCAGTCTGCATTATATGCAGTTCCTTGTGCAATGCAGACTCCCTTCAGCTCCAACACAACACCTGGGGAGAGCACGAGCAGGGAGGCAACAGCAGAGAATAAACAGCAGCTCTGAGGACCACGTAGAAACACTTGCAGAGAAGGGAACAGCACGTGTTCAGTGAAGTGAAATCCTGAAGCACAGCTTGCCTCCTTCCTTTCCAGCCTCACCCTTCCAGACCTGCAGGTCTGCCCCATGACAGAAGACAAGCACAGCGGTGGGGGAAGCAGGAAAGGACAGTGTCATACACGGTGGCACTGGTTCAGCTCCCTTGGACAGGGAGAAGGACACACCAACAGCCATTCATACCTGATTTACTAAAAACCAGTGTGGTCTAAATAGCCTGTGGAACATACTGGGACAGAAAAAAAGGAGTCAGGAACAACTGAGGCATAATCTTAAATAAAGTGCAGCTTAAATTAAAATAAATAAATAAATGGGTTGATCTTAGAGAAAACACATTTCAAAGAAAAAACACTCAAGAGCCTGTCCATAACATTTTACTTGGAGCTTTTCCTACAAAATACTTGGCTCTTTTCTTTTACCGTTACTTCTCATTTTTAAACATCTTGTTTTTGTATTATAGACTTTTGAAAGATGGCATTAAGCCCAAAAAATTGGCAATGATTCTTTGCAAAGAAATTTTAAATACTTCATTTATAAATCATTTGATGAAGAAATTTAAATGGTGAGGCTTTGTTACAAACTTGAATGATTTTTTGTAGATCCTCCCTGGAATAAATTATCTAGCCAGCTGTAACTAGCAAACAAAAATAGATGATATTGGGATGTAAAAAAGTGTCTCCACTGTCTATAATCTTTGTCTCTATAATAATTTCCTAAAAGTTGCTGATTTAATTGAATTGCTATTAATTCTTTGGTTTTTTTTCCTCTCATCTATCCATTCTGATTTTCAGTTGAATGCTGGAACATTAGGAGTAGAAGGGTTTTGGCAGAGGAGGGCAAATAAAAAAGACATGAACAGTGTCACCAAATCTTTGGTGTCATGGATTTCCAATTTTGAGTAGCACCATTGCTCTAGTCTCTCATTACAGAAATGACTGATTACTCATAACCATTATTACTGTCAAAAGTTTTACAAATTCATCATCAGTATAATAATTATAGAAAAAGAAATTGTCATTGTAGCTTCAGCAATACATTTGTTATATCTTGTTGAAAATCAAAATCTAAAGGTTAAAAATCCTCTATTCTCTTTACCAGCTGCCAAGAAATCATAGCAAGCACATTCTGCCTGCCTGTCCT
>WAAE01017275.1:0-15431 GCA_013400495.1 Nicator chloris
TGTGTCTTTTCATGAGAGTGACTGTTACTTGTGGACATTTGGTTTTATGTAACCTTTATGTGAGATAATTATTTGTAAATATCTACCATAATTTTATTGGTTCCTAAAATAAAAGTAATTTTTTTAAGTTCAAAATGCCTGCTTTCACTCTTGTCCTCACCTTGTGTCCTGCCTTTCTAGGGAAAAAAATTACCAGCTAGTTGCATTTGAAGTGGGACATTGGAGGCCCTCATGAAAAAGCATCTGTCAGACATGGTCAGGCATTGCAGCCCAGTGTCACCGAATACCCTCCCCCAATGCAGCCTGGTTGGACCCGATAAGGTGCTCATGCTGAGGCAGAGCCACCACAAAACGATGAGGTCAGTGTTGGTGAAGAATGTCAGGTCCTCAAGTGTCCTTGGTCCTGTGGGGAGATTGTTCTCCCCATGAAGCAGAGGCACCCTCCAAGACAACTCTGGATTCAAGATGGAATGGTTCACTGGGGACTGGAGTCAGGTACTGTTCAGAAAAACCTGAAGGCATTTCTCTTGTCTGAAGACCACAGTGGTTTGGCTGAGGCCTTCCCTACTTTGAGCAGGGCTCTGCTGTACTGCACTTCTGGGACAGAGTGTCCTTTGGCTGCTGACGGAAAGGCACTCTCAGGCACAGGGATTTTTGCCCCAGCAGCCTTTTTGTTCCAAGCCAAAATCTCTTGTCCAATGTAGGACAGATGGGAAGAGCCTCAGCTTCTGCTCATGTAACTGCTGGCCACCAGCAGAAACAGGGTTGCACTGGGCCCTGGAGGGTGGGAGAACTCTCTCCTTGCCCCTGCCCTAGAGTCCATCCTGGCTGTGTCATGAATTGCCTGTATTGACATGTATATATATACCATTAGTACCATTAGTAGATGGAAAAATCTTGCTAACCGCTACTGCCATGTGACACTCTTTTAAAAATGAGCAATGGCTAATGTTGGATGAATAATCTAATCTGAATGAGTTACATATAAATGTGTCTACCTTAGGATGCATAGGCATACTTGAGGGTTGCTTTGTGCTCCTTCTGATGCTTTTTCAAGCTCCCATTTCTCTCCACCTGCCATCTCATGGCAGCACCTCTGTCCTCCTGTGAGGGCATGCATGCCCTTGGTGTCTGGTCTGTGTGGCCAGAGCCAAACCCCTTGTGTAGCCTTGAGGTGTGAGAAATATTCTTGGATTATCATCACAGGTGTCTTGTGTACACTGGCAAATTCTGCCACAGTACCCCACTTTGCACAAGCATTGGGTTTATGAAACAATAATAAGGAAATGCCAGAATTGTTTGAAACTATCTTGTGTTTGACCTGGGCTGTTGTATTCCCTGTGTGAATTTTAACACCATTCTAGCAATTGAGATTGCAAATCTTAACTAGTAGATTCACAGAATGGTTTAGGTTGGAAGACACCTTTAAGACCATCTTGTTCCATCATCCTACCATGGACAGGAACATGTTCCACTAGACCATGTGGCTTAAAGTTCCAACAAACCCGTGTAATTGACAAAAAAGGAATGACAGTGAAGGGGTCCAGAACTTTCACACTTTCNGATGACCAGCAGGCTCCACTTTGGGAAGAAGCCTGCACTCTGTGCTGGCAGCATAAAGCAGGGATGCTTCCATGCAGCTGTATTCAGAGTGCAGTGGGTATTCTTACATTTGAGGCTGCAGTATAATGGAGTGCACTTAAGAAGAACAAGTGTTCAAAAATCAATTTTCCATAATTGCAAAGTTCATCCAGCAGCACTTGTCCATCCAGCCAGGCTAGACTTGGTGCATTTTGCTCCACCCCTCTTGCTCCTCTCCTGATGTCCTGATGTATTCTCCACGCACCATGTTCACCTTACAGTTCTTTGGGATGCATAGTTTTTGGAATAGCCCTTCATATCCCCCACCCTATGTGGACTGCAGCAACAACCTCCCAGCGCCGCTGTCCTCCTCTTTGCTGTGAACCGATGTTTGCCGTTGTCGTATTTCACTGCGGGAAGCAGCAAGGAGTTCTTTTAAAAATGGGTGGTCAGGAATGCAAATAAGCCAAACGAGGCAAATGTTGTATCCAAGAACCATTTATTGTAACAAAAAAAAAAAAAAAAAAAAAAAAAAAGAGTTGCCCAAACAAAAAAGGGCAAAAAAAAAAAGAANCCCAAACCAAACAGGGCTAGAAAAGACAGAAAAGAGGTAAGGAAAATGGGAAAGGAGTCGGGGAGAGGAGAGAGGGAGAGAGGGAGAGAGGCAGAGGCAGAGGCAAAGGCAGAGTCAGAGGGAGGGTTATCACTGGAGGTCGGGGAGTGCCGTCGGTGTTCCCGAGGTGGGGGCTGTGCATGCTGCCTGCCTGGGCACGGCTCCTGGGGCAGCGGGCGACCGGACACGAGGTGAGAGGGCGCTCGGGCAGGACGTCCAGAACCCTGGATAGGGCGGCAGCGGGGATTGCTGCGGCGGGCTGGCTCGGGGGGGGGTGGGGGTGGACACACGGGGCTCAGGCGGGGACGCCGAGATGAAGCAGACAGGACGTTGGTCAGGGACGCGGGGAGGCAGGACAGACATGAGAGCAACCAAGAGCCAGCGACGGCAGGAGAGCCAAAAGGTAGAGAGGCTGGGGCCAGGGCAAAAGGGACAAAACACGGGCTACGGCCAGGGCAAAGAGTAGCGAGCCAGCGAGCAAGCTGGAGCCAAAGCAAAAGGCACAAGACCCAGAAGGCCCCTACACTCAAAAAGCCCAAAGCAAAAAAGCAAGTCTCAAAAAAGCTCCCAAGAAACAACTCTCGGAAAAAAAGCCTCCACTCAAAAAGCAAGATTTGAAAAGCTCCAAGCCAAAAAATCCCCAAAACAAAAAGAATAGTCTCCACAGCCCCGGGCCTTGTGATGCAGTTACTTTTTATGCTCCTGGCCCCTGCCAAAGCCTGCCGGCTGGCAGGAGACCATTGGCGCAGGCCAATGTCCCACGGCAGTCAATTGGTAGAGATCTTTTGCCATCTGACTGGAGAGTGTCTCTGGGGTACAGTATCTTTGGTGTTTCCATCCTGACTGCCTGTCCCTGTGAGACTGGTTGCCAAGCAAAGCCCCCCCCCCAAACAAGACTTTCCTCCATCTTCTCCTAGCTGCCTGCTGGACCTCGCACCTATGCAACCTCTCCCCCATGTGGCTCTGACAATTGTTAAGGCAAATCAAAATGAAATTGGCTCCTCACAGCCATCCACTGGCCCCTGTCAAGGCACTGGTGCCCTAAGGAACCCAGTATCACCAGATGGAGCAGTAATCTCTTGCACTACCCTCTGAGTCCTGGGAGACTCCGCTTCTTGTAGGCAGCAGGTGGTGATGATTTCTGGGGAGGGAGGAAAGCTACCAGACCTTCAGAATCCACTGCATCACAATGCGTGTCTCACCTCGCAGGCAGCAAGATCCCGGAAAGGTCTGGGGCTTGGAGACCACTCTCAGCAGCTGTCCATCATCATGAGTGTGCTCAAAGAACTTCAGCACCTCTCCTATAGAGACAGCATGAAAGATGGGTTTGTTCAGCCTGGAGAAGGGGTCTCCCTCTTTCTCTTCAGGGAGACCTTAGCATCCTTTCCAAAACTTGAGAGGGCTCCAAGAGAGCTGGAGAGGGACTTTGGATAAGGTCCTAGAGAGACTGGACAAGGCTTCCCACTGACAGAGGACAGAGTTGGACTGGATATCGGGAAGAAATTATTCCCTGGTGAGGCCTGACACAGGCTGCTCAGAGAAACTGTGGTTGTGCCATCCTGAGAAGTGTTCAAGGCCAGGTTGGACAAGCCTTGGAGTTTGAATCTGGTCTAGTAGGACATGTCCCTTCCCATGGCAGGGTATGAAATAAGATGAGCTGTCAAGGTCCCTTCCAGCTCCAACTTTCTATGGTTCTAAGATTCTCTTAGTGCATCTCCCAGCCCTTCTTGAGGATGGCAGAGAGTGGATGAACCAAACTGACTTTTCCTTGTAGAGCCTGTGTCAGTGCCTGGTCAGGTTTCAGTGTAGATTTGTGGCCTAGCAGCAAAGGGACTGTACAGGAGAACACAGGGAGCCATGTTGTAGCTGTCCTGTGTTTGCAATGGCAGGGGTTGCCATTTCTTGCTTGGTTTTTTATACTTTTTGTACTTCTGCTGTCTTTCAACCTTGCTAGGTTAAAAGAGGAACGAGTCATCTGTCCTGCAGCAGGCAGGCAGTACCCGTTCCTCATTAAGCCCTTCCACGTCTGGATGTGAAATGCCATGGCAGCCTGCTGGTAACAGAACAGTGGGATTAGACCTGACAGAACTGCGGTGAGAGGCATGGAATCTTCCTGTCTCTCCAGGTGTTAGGCCCCATACTGCTTCCTTCAGTGAGAATGCCCTTCAAGGATGCAAATATGGTTTTAGTTCAAACCTTCCTACAAATGGCCATTGTTTAAGATGCCGGGGAATTGTCATTTATACTTCTAATGAATAGGAAATGCAGACCCTTGGTTAAGCAAAGGAATGTCTCTGTAATCGGTTTTACAGACAAGGGCAATATGCAGTCCAGCCAGGAAAGTCAGGAGCAGAGATGGTGGGTACACAGGAGCTGGTACAAAGAGATCAAAGTGACAGGTCCTTTGCCAGGATTCCTGCAGTGAGCCATGATGGCTATGAGCAGGAACATCTGGAAATAATGTCACAGACAGCTGGTGAAGACTTACGGCTTCTGTCTCAAGATTTCATGACCTAATTTCATTGTCAACCTGCCCCGCCCCCAACTTGAAATGCTCTAGGGAGAAAGAAAATTCCTTACATGTACATGAACTTTCTTGAAGCATCTAGGAAGCATCTTTTTACTACAGTGTTTCCAAAGCAGTGGGGCTACTGGTCATACCTGAACAGTGAACTGAGAAGCATGCTCCAGCTGCCACCCAGCTGAATGGACTTTCTGCCTACAAATTTGTAGTTACTCTCACTCATTCACCCTTCAAAGGCCCTGCTGGACAAGAGGCTTTGGGTCCACCTGCAACTGGATCCAATGCCTTTGCTTCAAACAGAGCAGTAGGCACTGAAAATGTAGCCAAAACTGCAGAGCCAATGTTTGTTACCATACGCATGAGAAACTGATGCACCCACAGAAAACAGGGAGAATTTGGCATGCTGCAGCAACCTCCAATACAAGTAAAGGTTAGATATTAGCAATGGGACATGTTTTGTGGAAGCACCAAAAGGAGAGGAATGAATCCCACAGAGGACTTCCAAAAGATATGAATTTATGCATCATGCTGCACAATCTCATCTGTATGTGCAAAAAGACGTGGTGCTAAAAAGTGCACGAGCCCTGTGGAAGGAAGGACTGGTTCCTGGCTAGCTCCCCTAACTGATGTACTGGACATGACAATCTATCATGCAGAATATCTCTTTGAGCAGTTTGGGACAGCTGCCTTGGCCATGCTTTCTCTTGGTTGCTTTCTCACCTCCTCTCTGTTGGGAAACTGAACAATTTGTTTGTGGACAACAAAAAAGTCCTTGATTTAAGAGAAGCACTACTTAGCATCAACCAAACATCTGTGCATTATCAACCTTATTCTCATCCTGAATCCAAAACACAACACTGCAACAGCTACTGGGAAGAAAATTATTTCAGCCAAAACCAGGACACCCCATCCCAGCCAGCAGGTAACACATCTAGATCAGACTGAGGGTGATGCTCCAGTCATCCCTTCCATCCTATGTTCCTATTAAGCATCTGCCACCTCTCAGCACCAGCAAAGTCACACCTGGTAGAAGACTACTTAATTCTGACTCCTAACTCTATTAACCCCCTTGTAAACAGTCTCTTATAACACTTTAAATTGTCCATTATGGCAGCAATGCTTAATTAAGGTGGAACTGACAAATGGAGTCTTCATGATTAATGTTATTATAATTAATACATCTGCAGTTTGGTATAATGCACAGAATGTCTGACTTCCCAGGAAATGCTCAGATAGGGAGGTTGTCTTTTATATTCATAGGGATAGAATAATTCCTCTGAAGGAATTTCTTTGTAATTTAACATGAATTAATGTCTCCTTATCACACTGTGTTACCCAGAGCAGCAATTTATCTAAATCCTATATAAGAAATGTGGACTCTTGTCTAAGAACACCCAATAATGGAGAAATCCTTTGAAAGAATACATTTAGTGTAGATCATTAAGGCTCAGTCTACTAAGCGGCCTTTAAATGAAATAAAGTTAAATAAACTCTTCTTTAATATATCACAGTTAACTTTTTCATTAACAAATATATTAAGGTCTTTTCCATGTATATACAGCTGATGCAAGCATATGATAACTAATGGAACATTAGCAGAAGAAAACATAATTCAGAGTGTCTATATGGTAAGAAGGGGGAAGAGTCTTTCACACCAGCCTCACATCTCTGCATGTCTGTATGCCAGTCCTGCAGGAACTGATGGTAGGTTTATCTATACAGCCTGCCTCTGGCATTAGCCAGAAGTGTTGGAGAATCATAGAAGGTCCTAGAAACATTCTTAATTGGAAGGGACTCCAAGTTTCATCAAATCCAGCTCCTGGAAATCCTTGCAGAACTCAGATCTCCAGACCCAGCTTGGACATTGTCTCTCCCTCACACATATTCTCTGCTGAATGGTTTTGCTGGATTTCTTCCTCAGCACCTATTTAGCTGTGAGTAGGTGCCAATGTGTNATAATGCACAGAATGTCTGACTTCCCAGGAAATGCTCAGATAGGGAGGTTGTCTTTTATATTCATAGGGATAGAATAATTCCTCTGAAGGAATTTCTTTGTAATTTAACATGAATTAATGTCTCCTTATCACACTGTGTTACCCAGAGCAGCAATTTATCTAAATCCTATATAAGAAATGTGGACTCTTGTCTAAGAACACCCAATAATGGAGAAATCCTTTGAAAGAATACATTTAGTGTAGATCATTAAGGCTCAGTCTACTAAGCGGCCTTTAAATGAAATAAAGTTAAATAAACTCTTCTTTAATATATCACAGTTAACTTTTTCATTAACAAATATATTAAGGTCTTTTCCATGTATATACAGCTGATGCAAGCATATGATAACTAATGGAACATTAGCAGAAGAAAACATAATTCAGAGTGTCTATATGGTAAGAAGGGGGAAGAGTCTTTCACACCAGCCTCACATCTCTGCATGTCTGTATGCCAGTCCTGCAGGAACTGATGGTAGGTTTATCTATACAGCCTGCCTCTGGCATTAGCCAGAAGTGTTGGAGAATCATAGAAGGTCCTAGAAACATTCTTAATTGGAAGGGACTCCAAGTTTCATCAAATCCAGCTCCTGGAAATCCTTGCAGAACTCAGATCTCCAGACCCAGCTTGGACATTGTCTCTCCCTCACACATATTCTCTGCTGAATGGTTTTGCTGGATTTCTTCCTCAGCACCTATTTAGCTGTGAGTAGGTGCCAATGTGTGGATGATTTTTCAATATATTTTCACCTTTTCATATAATCAATAAAAATTTAAATGAGAAGACCTTGGCTTCTTTAAAATCTATTATACCTAGGCACATATTCTGTAAAATCAAGTATTCTAGGACACAACCACAGCATAACCTCAAGATGCTTTCTGATTTTTTTTATTTGTTGTGATTTGTGTGTTTTTAGAAATTATGGCTGCAGTTTTGTTTCATGCCATGGATTTCACAAATCACATGCATGCTGCCCCAGTTGTACTTCCCTCCTTGCTATGTCGCAAGACAGTTGAACCTCGTTCATATTATTTTCATATTCATGGCACGCCTGTGCCATGCCTTTTCCTCCTCAGCGCTATGTACCACCACATTTGGCCTCTCTTTTAGTTGGAATCTAAATGGAAAGCTTTTTGGCTACATCTCCCACAAATAACTCTGCCAGGACAACAAGCTTTGCCCCTGACATGTGGAAACTTGTATTTGCACCACATTTAAGGGGCTGTCCTCTTTCCTTTACAACCTGCAAACTGCCGTCAGCATGCGGTGCTCTCTGCCTGTTCCTTCTCAGCTGGAAGTATCGCCATGCACATTAGAGCCTTGCGAGGACCAAAAATCTGGATAGATCTCTCACATAAACCTTATAGTCCCAGCTAACATCATAATTCTCTGTGTGTTCATTTCTTCAACAGTCATAAAAGGAAGGCTCAAAACTATCACATGCATGTTGCTTACTAATCCGTAACTAATGTGACCAAGATGAAACTCTGACTCTATATCCACATACCATCACTGGAAGAGAAAGGTGTGTGCAGCAGAAGCTTTCCTACTGTGCAGGGGGAAAAAAGTAAATATAACATTCAACTCCAATGTAACAACTAAAAAAACTTTTAATTGTTTTCCCTTCTCATATATTTTATGCTTGGCTGGTTCTGCTTATGGGCCCTGGAAAGGCTAGCTCATCAGTTTTTGTTGTTAATCAAGAAAATAATGGTGTAAGTTATCAAGACATGAGATGATTCTTTGCTGAATGGGATAACAACTTTCAGAAAACACAGAACAGTTATTTTAATCTTTTTTGATTAGGAAATTATAAGACTGCTATCTGAGTAAACAAGGACCCCAAAATGTGCTGAGAATCCAGAACAGAGGGTTTTCTCCTGTGTTCCTGGTGCAGCAGTTGCTGTTTTAAGAGTAGGGCTCTCACAGGGCATTACTGGCTTAGGGCACCATAACTACTCTGCTAAGGATCAGAAAACATACTACAGTTAGGGAAAATGGTGGAAAAAAAATTCCACATACCCTTGATCCCATGATAAGTACTGCAGCAAGGACTGAGAGTGACATTGACACTTCTCAGAAGGTGCCATTGGTCCTCAGATGTGAGGCAGGAAGAGAGAAAACATCACAAGTCCAGCTGACTTGAAACATTAATTCCTGACTCATCCTCCAGTCTGTGGCCCACAGACCACCCTGTCCACCCAGTGACCCTGCTCAGGCAAGCTTACATACAGGGCCACTTCAGGGGTGTGCTTCACCCTCTCTGCAAGACAGAGTTTGGATGTCAGAACTGCTACTACACTGGTGAGCAAGTGCTGAGGCATAGGAAAGGAATATCTTTTCAGGGATAAATGCACAGAAGTGTTCAGCTTACTGTGAAAACAAGCACTGGTGCTACCTTGCAGCCCACTGGCTGCTTTCTGCAGCCTCGGAATGGCTCATGGCTGCCCATGTTTGAAGGGCAGGTGGACTCCCCCTGTTTAGTGGGACAGAGGCTTATTTGGCCACTTGGCAGAATGAAAGTCAAGTATGGGAAGGAATAAACCCTGACCTTGGTGGCACTGTGCACTTTGCCTGACATCAGTCCGTTCCTTCAGGGTCCATCTCTGTGAGCTGCTCACCCTCATCGTCTCATGATCATTCCATCTGGTGAGAAAGCATTGACATGTGTGTAGTTTTTTCTTGTCTAGATGGGGCAAAGAAGGGCCTCAAAGCAAAGGCTGAGAGCGGTGTGAAGCTGGGAGAGAGGCTGGTGATGGAGGGGACAGAGGCCAGTGAGGGACAGGAGAGGAGGAAGGACGCTATTGTGGTGCCAGGAGCTGGACTGTGTTTCTGCCAAAGAAGATGAGACCAAGGTGGGACATGGGCAAGGTCTGACTGCTGAAAAAACTCCTTATAGTGCTGATTGGTCCTTAAAGCCTTCCTATCATGGGTTCAGTGTGCAACACTAATCACACTGTCCCATTTGCAATACATTTTGTCTAGGGAACGAAATGCAAAAATCAGCAACTTATTGCAAGTCAGCATTTGACAAGGAACAGCTAAGAGAAAACTCTGGAGGAGGTTTGGGCAGGGTAACATTTACTACACAGCAAAACAAAGCCATTTCGAGTAAGTATTGGTGATATTCAACACAAGCCTACAAATTGCTGAAGTAAGTGGAGTGAGACAGTCTGCCTCACTCTAAATATCAGGACTGATTTCAATTTTATTATTAGTGGTAATTTACTTCTCCAACCAGGAAACTTGGAGGGAAGAGATGGCTAAATTTTTTAAGCACATCTAGGAAGTACCACTGTATCATGAAATCCTTTTGCTGTATATGTACTGAGTTCTGAAGTGGATTTAAATGGAGGAACTCCGATGCAGCCTGCTCAGCAATGCATGAAGAAAGGAGCTGGAGGTGTAGAAAATGTCAAATATCTTTCTCATACGCATATTAGACTATTAGTAAAGATAAAATTATCTTTGTGTTTTCAGTTTATGACGTCTCTTTAATTACAGATGTTTATTATGATGTCTCGATTATAATTTGCTGTTTCCACTGCTTTGTGTGATTATTGGGAACAGGTCAAGAATCACACCTAGAACAGGCACTAGGTGGAGAGGAATAAGGGGCAAACCAATAAGAAAAGTTTCTGCTTTTTGAAGCCACGGCATTGCTTCTGTGGGGATCTCCTAATTTCTCTCTGGATGACCCAACATGCACGACACAGGGGCCAGAATGAGGAGAGGTGGGTGCCAGTTGATGGGAATTCCCGGAGTCAAGGTGATGTTCCCAGGGACAAGTGGTGTTCGTGGGGATGGTTTACACCCTGATCCTGATGGTATTTGTGCACTTTGGAAATAGTTTTGAACAAAATAATTAAATATGGCAGAGATTATTGCAGTTTCTTCTATCCATCTCTAACTTGTAATTAAGGTATTCTGAAGTGTCAGATGAATGGGAACCAGGATGCCAAAATAAGATACTCCAGTTCTCCTGTCTTCTGCAGGCCTCCTCTAAGAGGTCAGAGTTCTGTAAATTTCAGCATTTGGAATAATTCATGGAGTAAAGTTTCATTAAGGCAAACTATAACTTCAATCACAAACCCTATGCTCTCTCTGAATCCAGAACAGAAGCCCAGAATTGCAAAAATCTGAAGATGCAGATAAGCGCATCAGACACAGACTAAACCGATCCCTGAAAAAACATGCAAACTCTGTCATCTGGCTTTGCTCTTGACATACATTCAAGTACCAGGGGGACAGAAGGAACAGTGGGCTATGGTGCCCATTCAAGACCTACTTCTAAAAGCCCAGGGGAGCACAGGGGAAGCGAAGCAGTTGGGAACCCAAATTAGGAACTCATGGGAAGGAACATCCCATACAGCACCCTTGCAATATTGTCACAGGGAAGGCTCAGGAAAACAGGGGCAACTACCAAGGAATCAAAATCTGTGCTCTGCTGCTGGAGGTATATATATTCTTGATATATATTTCCACTGATGGACTCTGTCCTATTCAGCAAGAGAAGAACTGGTGTTCTCTGTGTTCTTGTATGCGCTCCATGAGTCTGTGTTGAGCTGTGTGGCTGGCTGTCTCCACATGTGTGAACAAGGCTTCTGCAAACACCTCCTTGGAGCAAATGCTCAAGCTGCTTCTGGTGGGACCTCACCTGGGCTGCTGGATCCAGCACTTAATAGCACCATTCTTCACCACCTGCCAGCTCTGAGACGTATCCCATGTTTCACTGAAACAGTGCTTCATTCTTCAAATGTGTAATCCTTTCCACAGAAAAAATTGTCTCCTATCATCAGGTGTGCAAAATTTCCATCTGCACTGTTTTTCTTGCCTGATGTAAAAGCTACATCATGGACATTTTATCTATCACTAACGGGAAATTGTTCATGTTCATGTTCAAACATGACTAGCCCTTTGGCAGAAAAGTAGCAGTTTTTCAGCCTCCACAGATCCTGTGCCCTTTCTCCAGAGCTGCTAACTGATGAGAAACACTTTCCAATTAGGAGGAATGAGGGTCATCTGCCCAGTGCAGGTCCCACTCTCCTGCACCTCTGAGGAGAATGGCATGAGGTCATAGAACATCTTCCTGCCAAGCACCTCCTGCCAAGTACCTCCTGCCTGCAATGGCACAGCAATGCCTCTCTGTTCTCCCTCAATGCAGATTTAAAGCATTCAATCTTAAAATATTCATCTGTCTCTCTATTTCTCAGATCCTGGATTTCTGTCCCTCACATGGTGGTTTTCAGAATTTTGTTAGAAAGGCAGCCCTCAGAAATTCCAGACCAATGTCTGCATTAGAGGTATTAAATACACATAGGAACGTGTGTAGAACTGCACCTCTACTGTGAGGCAAGAATGGGAAGATCCTAGGACTTAGCCAAGTCCGTTAGAAACACCATCTACAGAGTGAAGACTTCAGATCATGTTTTCCAGGTCCTATGTTAACATTAACTAATACATGCTCTTGTGCCACATAGTCCTGGCAGCTGTCTATTGTACAGAAATGTAAACAATTACAATATTAAACTTATTCACTCGCTTGGACTTTAACTTACGAAGTAAGCTAAATTAATTGTTGAGTTAAAACAACAAATGCTGTGGATGACTGCTATGTAAAGGTAGCAGTGCCCAAGCCATTTTTTTAACCTGCTTAGTCTGTGCAGGAAAGTGGGAGTAAATAAGTATTTTTGCACTGTTCCAATGAATTTTACTCTTTTGGACATGCATGTTTTGCAAAAGAAGGGAGGCTGGGGCAGAAGAAGTATCTGACACATTCAAATTCACGCTCCTCAAAGGACTAGTAAAAAAGGTCATCAATTCACCCAGTTAATCTTTGGTCTAACTAGGGAAACCTCACATCCCACTGGACAGCCAGCAGTTGCTGCTCATGGAAACCTCCTCCACTGCATAAAATGAATGGCTTATTTTCAGACCATCAAATCCATTTAACAGGGAGGTGAAATATGCAATTAGTATCATAGAAATGAGCTTCAGTTCATGATACATCTTAATTAGCTATGTAATTTTATTTATGTTCCATTTGTAAAATACAATCTTGTAATTACTGCCTGAATGTTGAGTGAAGTTGGTTTTGGGTTTTTTTAGCCTTGAGTCATAAAGGAAAGGGAAATGTTTTGCAGATGGGGAGGGAAGTTTCCTGAGGTTAAATGAGGTTTCAGCACACACATGCTCCACCACTATGTGTTAGGGTCTCAAATCTAATAAACAAACAGAAAATCACAAGTAGTCCAAACAGCTGTTCTGGTGGGATCTGTTCACATAGTATTTCTGCTAGGGTCTATTTGCTTTTCATCTCAGGTAAAAGGGAACAACAGACACTAGATTTTATTTGTCCTGTACCAATCCTGCTTACTTAGGGTAAGGATTATTGTTTGCTCGAAATCTGTTTCCTGAGATGGGAAATCAGTCTTGTTTGTCCACAATTCTTTGGGAAGAAGAATGCTTGAAAGACTGCTGTTTGATGAGGAAAATCTCCTTTTCAGATGCGTCTATGACTCTAACATTTTGCTACTCATTCAGAATGGTTATCCACTGCTAAACACTTAGTAAATGAAGCAGTCTTGTTGGTGTGCCCCCAGGAGTGATCATGGCTTTGTTGGATTGGATTTGGCAGCAGCAACATTTTAGCCTCAGCAGACCTTGGACAACCTTAAAATAGGATTCTCAAATTCTCCCAGTGTGACATATGTGACCATGCAGGATGCTGTAAAGTGTGTTTTGCAAAGGGTGAGCAAAGGCAAATCCTGTGGAAAAAACAAACCTGGGGGAAACCCCCATATTTCACCGTAGAGGAGGAAGGGTCATATCTCCAGGGTAGGTGGGTGTCAGTACCACAGCAGATGATGCAAAACTACTCTTGCATAAGTACCCAAGAGCACTGCTCAGCTCACTCCCCACAGTTCTGCTACATGCTAGCTCAGAAAGAAGTGAATAATCATGGAATTATAAAATCATCTAGGTTGGAAAAGCTCCTTAAGATCAAGTCCAACTGTTAGGTCAGCATTCCCAAAGCCACCACTAAACCATGTCTACAAGGGCCACATCTATATATCTTTTAACTCCTTCCAGGGATGGTGACTCTACCACTGCCCTGTGAAGCCTCTGCCAGGGCTGCATAACCCTTTTAATGAAGAAATTTTTTCCTAACATCCAAACTAAATCTTGCTTGGCACAATTTAAGGCCATTCCCTCTTGACCTGTCACTTGGTATTTGGGAGCAAAGTGCAACCTCTGCCTCCCTACAACTACTTTCATGTAGTTGTAGAAGCTGCAGAGGATCAAGGGGATGCAAGTTTGAGGAAGCATTGGTACTTGACAGGCTAAAAAACTTCCCCAGAGTCATTCACAGTTCATAGAGAGTTGATGCGTTGTAATTCAGAAGAAAGAAGTCATCCAAAGAAGTCAACATGTTACCTTGGGGCTTACTCCCTGGCTTTGCAAGGTATGTGTCATGTTGCTGTTTTTATTCAAAGAGGCATTTCATTAGGGTGTAGAAAATATTTTCATTTAGAAAAGCTGTCTTGCAAAATTAGTGAGCATGTAAAGCCTTCTAAAACTACTCATGGTTACTAAATAGCTGATTAATGATTAAATGATAGCTTGTAATTAATTACAATACAGACAACAATTCCTAGTTCTCCTTTAAAGCAGAAGAGCCAGACTGGACGAGGGAAGAGCCTGCAAAATCAGCAACAAATAATGATGCTGCTGATCAGTGTCACCTATTCTCCACTTTGTCTGTGATTGCCCCTCTCCTGAAGAGCCAATGCCGCCTGGAAATGGAGCAGAAAAATGCTGGAGATAGGAGCTTTGAGAGCTTCAGCTTTGAGAGGTGGATGGTGGGGAAATAATTCCCATCCTGAGGTATCATCTGGATACACATGTGAAAAGCTGACAATTCATCAGGATGCATTTGCTGTCAGAAGGCATGCCTGGAGTTCATCAGAGCCCTGGAACCTGGTGATTCCTAAGAGATGGCACCAGAAAACAATTGTCTGTTGAACCTTCTGCAGAACAACAGACTACTGTGTGAACAGTGGCACTTGCACCTTGGAAGGTCCAATTCACCTCATTACAAAGTCACAGGCATTTCAGTGGAGGTGTAAAAAAAAATCTGGCTACTGAACCACTTTGTCAAGTCTCTATTGTCATTGAAATGGTGCTGCAGCAAACTGGAGATTGGTGAGCCTTACCTCCTCACCAGGACTTTTTCAGCACAGCCAGGGATGATGGTTTTCTAGTGGTGACACAGGTCAGAAACCACATATCTGTGTTAGATCTTAGATGTGGTCACTTACAGCTTCAGCATTCCTACACTGGGTGATGCAGCTTCAGAGAAGTTATTCTTTTTGATGCATTCAGTAACAAATGGATGAAGGTGCCTGGGGTAGCTTGGGAGCTATCCAGGGAGCAGAGAAACACTAGCTGCACTGCTGGGGAAGAAGCTCTCTAGATGGAGGGACATGTAAGCTAGAAGACCTTAAACCAACATATTTTCTTCTGTTCTCTGAAGGCCAGAGCCCTGAGGCCAGCCTGGAGCCAATCCATCCTAACAGAGCAGAAGCCTACCAGTGGCTGGGGACTCTGAGCTCCAGCTCAGCCAGGAAGCCCAGGGATGTCTTGTCTTTTGCAGAACTCTGAATTTCCAAGCTCTGATAGAGAGAGAAGTACCCAGTAATCACTCCAACTGCCCAGACC
>WAAE01017275.1:16313-92301 GCA_013400495.1 Nicator chloris
CCCCCGCCCCATTCTCTTCTTCTGGCTTCTACCCCTGGAATAGTTCACCCTCCCACTGACCCTGGATCTCTTGCAGTACACGGTACACTAGGGTATACTGCAAGATGTGGTATCCCACTGCATTCCCAAATATCTACAGGGGTGGAATAGGACAGAGAAGAGGAGAAATCCTGAAGGGGCTTTGCGAAGCAAATCCAGGGGTGAAAGACTGAGATCTGTCCCTGAAGCCAAGACCTTCCTCTTTGTCCCAGACATACGGTGGAGGAAGAGGTCAGTGGATGGTTGGCTGGCTGCTACACTCCAGCTTGTTGATAACGAAAGAAAATCAGGTGCCTCTGGGCTTGACACGGACCTGTGAGCTCTTTTCATTAAGGGAAGACACCAGCTGCTGAGGCCCCCAGGAGAGTCTCAGGGTTGCAGAGGAGAGAGGGATAAATGAATTGTGTCACTTTGCAGTGACTTGGAAAGGGATAACAAGATATCGCAAGCAGCGTCTTGGAGATCTTACTGTGCAAATAGGGAAAGAATGGAAGACGAACAAACCGTGGTGATGCCAGTGATCACATCCAAAACCAGAGCTGCCAGCATGTTCCTTGCAAGAAGTTCACCACCACAACTGCAACTCCAGAGACAAACAGCACACCCACCTCTAACTCCAGGGAATTTAGGCAACTTCCATTTAGGAAGATTTGACTATTTTCTTATTACATTTGTCAGTGTCTTCAAATGAATTCAAATATAGAAAATTATCTGAAGAACTTCCTGGGGTTTTGTGATTTATTGTGATGATTTATTGTGCTCCAGTGCAGACCAGAGTGATGAATAACCAGAATTCCCTCAGAACAGAACTTGTGAACCCCACTTAGCTCTATCAGGGAGCAGGAAGAAATTCCAATACCATAGTGGTAATATCTACAGATGCCACAGGTTAGTCAAGTGTCTGATTTGGTAGATCACTCAAATCTGCAGAGTATGCTAGTTTTATTTGACAAACACATCTTTCACAAGATGAAATGCAAGGTCAGGCAGGTAAGTGCATGAAATGGTCTCGGACTTGTAGGATGGAGGGAAGTTGTTGAGTCACCATCCCTGGACGCATTTAAAAGTTGTGTTTTGATGATTGGAGACATGGGTAAGGGGTGGCCTTGGCAGTGCTTGGGGAACTCTGTTCTCAGTACCACAGCAAACTAAAGTGTTTCAGAGTCAGGAAATATGTAGGCAAACTGGACATGGCTTTTTTAAGTCTCCTAAAATAATTCACAGCCTGGAAACCTTAACTGATTTGAGAAACTGAAGGAAGAGCAGCCCCTTTGGCTGTCCCAAGGGCAGTTTGAAAACAGCTCGACCTATCTGGTCTGAAAAGTTTGAGCTTTGAGCACAAGGCTGCAATCTGGCAGAGAAGAGCTCCTGCACTGAGCAGAGACACAACGGGAATCAAGAATTGTGTTGGGCAAACACAGGGTATCTTGAACAAATTTAAATTAGGGAAATAACTGAACACTAGATCATTTGCAATGAAACGGGTTTTTCACTGTTGGCTCCTCTAGGTGTAGCTTCAAAAGGTTGATTTGGTGCTGGCCTTGGACTTGCTGAGAAAGACTGATGGTATAAAGCTCTCTCATTCTGGGAGACAGGGCAGGTGACGTAGTGTCTCTCTCTGGCCTCACCACATCAGGTACTATGCACTGAACTTCAACAAGAGTGCAATAAAACCTGTGAAGGTTTGGGGGTGAAGGTCCTGCAGCATCACCTTTACATCTGGATTAGAAGTGGCAAAACACACTTTTCTCTAAACATTGGAGACAGTAATTCTATTTAGACTCCTACAGTGCAAAACTGATGTGGTAGTCAGAAGCTTTGGAAACAGAAGCTGGAAGGTTGAATAAATGTGCCATGTTGCTCTGCTGCAACACCTTAGATGAATTCCACCATGCGGAACAGACCTGTCCTGGGAAGGTTAAGGTTTGGAGTCCATAGGTGTATCTGGCTGGCAGAGACTGACCTCCAGCAGCTCCTTCAGAGGAGGCTGTGTGTGCACAGACCTTGGCCCCTGGACACCTGTATAATTGCTTTAAACCTCTTCTTTGGGTCAATAAATCCCTACCAACTATTTTCTAAAAAGGGGAGTACACAGGTGACAAACTGCTTACAGTAGAAATAATGTGAATATTAAGTTAATCAAAGCATTCACATTGGAAGGGATTAAAAGAGGGAAGGGGGAAAAAAAGCCAGCTAGTAACAAGCAATCCATGTCACTTTTTTTCCCTCCTGTGTACTCTTGCTCTGTCCCATTTGTCTAGCAGTAATCTACATTTCAAATTATTACATGGGAAGCTGAAGTGGTAGTGACAGGGATAAACGAAGCTTGTTAAACTAATAGCTGCACTAATGCCCAAATATGTGAACTTCCAGAGTCAGGCAGCATCCAAGGCTGCCGGAGCTGTCAGCCCTGCTCCCCCTGGGCTCGTCCGCCAGCCGCTGCCACATGATGAATGGCCCTGTCGAGTAAATTCATCCGGGGCCCAATTAAATAGGCAGAAATGAACTAGAGCCGTCAACCAGGGAGAGAGAAAAGGAGAGGGAGGGAGGGAGGAAGAAAGAGAGAAGATTTAAAAAAAAAACAAGGGGTGGGAGGAGGGGAGAAATATTCCTCACAAAGTCAAGGAAGCTCTGGCGCAGTGAAGTCATTCTGTCAGAAAATGGCCATTTAATGCTTTGCCGAGCCCACGACAGATAAGTCATCTGAGGAAGCTTTAGTGGAGTCCCAGGGCATTTCATTTATTAATTATCAGCTTCGAGCGGGGATTGCAGCCGCCTCTGTCTCTTCCCCATCCCTTTTCTCCACTGAATGCTGTCAGACCCATGCCTCCTCCCTGTCAGGTGGGAGGCGGCTGAGCGGCCACGGGCCACTTGGGCACACAGAGGTGGGGACAGAGGAGAGAAGGCACTGTGAGCTCTTCATGTATCCTTCTATTTCATCTTTGTCAAAAATTCCAGCCGTGGCACTTCACCCCTAGCTCCAGCCCTCTCCTTTCCCTCTTGGTCCCAAAAACCCCCAGCACCACAAGGGCTGCTCAGACCCCACAAAACGGTCCTACTTGCTCCACCGTGTCCCCTCCCATCCCCTGTCCCTTCCCGTTTAGGCAAGCCAAGCCCTGAGGAGATGTCTCCTCTGCTGCATGTGGGCAGGGGCTGGGCCCATGGATAAAGCAGCCCTTGGAGGCCATGTTCTCCTTCAGGAAACCAGAGATGTGTTGGGTGACTTTGGATGAACATTTCAGCTGCTGCATGCAGTACCTCCTGTCCCACATGTCCTTGCTTTATCCCACCAGCCCTGTGCCCACCCACATTTGCCAGCTCAGCACTGACCCCTGCTTGATGTGGTGCCTGCCTACCATCAGCAGGCAGAGCTGCTGACCTGGGTGAGGCCTCAACCAATTTTCCCTGGTAGACTCCAGCACATTTGATGACAGCCAGTGAATGTTTCTGACAATCTTCCCAGAACCTTCTCCAAAGCTACAGTTTTTTTCCTGCTCTGCATACAGACATGGCCAGCCACATCTCAAGGAAAACTTAGCTCTAGGTCTGGTGAAGTAGCCCCTTCCTCCAGCCTCAGTCCCTAAGTTCTTGCTAAAACTGGCTGTTCAGGCTGCTGAAACCCAAAGGCTGTCATTCAGCACTGCTGCTTCACATCACAAAGGACTTGCTCCAGCTCTCTTTCTGGCCACACACTTAGAATAATTTCTAAAAATAATAGATTTTTTTTTTTTGACAGGATATATGACATGGTGTTTGGACAAAGCACTTAAATTAATGCAGGAAAACTCTCACAGCCCAGAAAGTGATGTTTACCTAGGGAGAAGCTGGAAAAAAGTTGCAGTTCATGCTGAAATACATGAAGAACACACAGTCTAGCAGGGTGAAGAGCGGCTGGCAGCCCAGCTGGCCTGTTCTCTAATCCATACTAACTCCTGGTCCTGATTCTTGATCCATCAAGGCTGCAGGGGTTGTGGCAGGGACAAAGTAACTATTCAGCTGTGCAGAGATTACCATCTTGGTAAACCTAGTCCTGGCTCTGTTTCATACGGTGGTTCCCTATCTGCGGACAATCTCTATCACACAGAGACTTTTGTTCACCTCTGCCAGGTCTCTCTGGCCCTGCAGATGCAAGTCTGGGGCATTGTCTAGCCATAGATTCATAGAGTCATAGCATGGCCTGGGTCAGCATGGACCCTAAAGATCATCTCACTCCAACCCTGTCCAACCTCATCTGGAACATTTCCAGGGATGTGGCATCAACAACTTCTGTGCCTCACCATCCCTACTGTCAAGAACTTTTCTATAAAAGCTCTATTAAAAACTTTTCTATTTTGACAATACCTATATCTAAACTTATTCTCTATCCATTTGGCCCTTCCCTCCCCTTTTGTGAACATTTTGTGGGAGATATTGTCAAATACCTCTTGAAAGCCTACAGGAACAGTACCAACTTGTTGCTCTTTCCATCATTTCTCTGTACCTCAGACATTCTGCACTGAAAATTCCTTGTGCTTTCTCATAGTTTCCTATAGTCTACATATTTGGCTCTCCACCTTAGAGTCATAGAGAGAGAAGAATCATTTAAGTTGGAAAAGCCTTCAGAGACCATCAAGTCCATTGAGGGAAATACTGTTCCCTCAGTATTTCCAAGGCCACCACTAACCCATGTACCCAAGTGCCACACTCACATGGCTTTTAAATCCCTTCAGAAATAGCAGTTTTAGCACAGCCCTGGGTGGCTTGTACACCTGTAACTAGGCCTGAACAACCCTTTCATGGAAGATATTTTCCATAATATCCAACGCAAAACTTCTCTGTCGTAACTTCAGGCCATTTCCTCCTGTCCTGTTCTTGTTCCCTGGGAGCAGAGCATGAGCCCCACCTGGCTCCACCCCCCTGTTAGAGAAAGAGAAGGTTCTCCCTGAGCCTTGTTTTGCCCAGGATGAGCCCCTGCAGCTCCCTCAGCCACTCCTTGTGCTCAAGACCTTTCCCCAGCCCCATCCCCTTTTCTGGACATGACCCAGCACCTCAATCTCTTTCCTGACTTGAGGGGCCCAGAACTGGGCACAGCACTCAAGATGAGGCCTTACCAGTGCCCAGAGCAGAGGGACAATGACTGCCCTGGGCCTGCTGGCCACACTATTCCTTATATAGGCCAGGTATTGTTTGCCTTCTTGGCCACCTGAGCACATCTGGGATGTCAACCAGTACCAAGTCCTTTTCCAGCTTTCCAGCCGCTCTTGCTCAGCCTGAAGCTGCCTGAGCTTGTTGTGACCCAAGGACAGGACCCAGCACTTCCTGCTGAACCTCATACTGCTGACCTCAGCCCATCGAACCAGCCTGTCCAGATCCCTCTGCAGAGCCTCCATGTCCTTCAGCTTGCAGCACCCAAAGCTTTCTCTGCAATAGTTGCCCCAGTGTGTACCTTCCAGTCTTGTCCTGAATTAGGGGTCCTATCTGCTTTGCTCTGGTCTCATGATGCAGCACCTTGCGCTACAGGCAGCTGTGAAACACCACTGGCACAGCTTAACTGCCATGAGGTCCCCCAGAAATGCTGATCCGCCACCCACACAGGAACCCACCCTCTGCCTCACCCCTGTGTGGCAGAAGATATATCCCATAGTAATAATATGCAAGTGACAGTGTAAAGCTTTGGCATAATGTCAGCATTTGCTTCCAGAACATTGGACTCTCTGCTGGAGCACAACAGAATCACTCAGTGCAGCAACCAGTGCCTGGAGGAAAGCTAGAAGAATAATTAAAGAGAAGTTCTGTTTGCAGAAAAATGTCAGGTTATTTGGTTATCTTTTTTTCACAGGGCAAAGATTTTTCTTATCAAAAATCTATTCACTAAAATGCTAATGATAGTCAGTGATTAGAAACTGCTGCTCAAGTTTTGAAAGTTCCCAGTGGGTTTCATAGACACGGCATGTAGCTTGTCAGTTTAGGAAATGCTTTCAACAAATCAAACTTCAGGTTATGATTTTTTTTTTAATATTTCATTTCCTTAATGCTTCACTGTGCTAAAGCCAATAGGGACTTCTGAGTTAAGTGACGAAGACCACATTATTAGTTGCAAAGTCAGTTCTGATAGAAGTCTCTCATGGCAAGGTGTTCTCAGATAGGCATAGAGGAACTGCTAGCAAATGTGTGTGACGCTTATCTTAATTAAAAAGAATAATTGTTTTATTAAAGTGAATTATGAACTTCTTACTGGCATAGGAGAAGTTGTCTGCCAAGAAGGACAGACTTTCAAGAAACAGAGGGCTTGGCTTCCTCCAACTTCAGTAGGATTCCTGAAAACCAATTTGGTTGCAGGCAATACCATATTTATGCCAGCACCTGACATTCAGGATAGACACATTCAGGACTGTTTGTGGAGCCTTTGTAGGCTTCCAAAGCATCATTGCTACCTCTGCTGTAGGGTTAGAGGACAATGTATGGTGTAGCCAGTAAGTCTGCAGTTCAGATCCTGGATCCCAGCACACATTTGTGGGGTGCCCTGTGACCCCAAGACCAGCATTTTCTCCAGCCTGACACAGGTGCTAGTTTAGTTTACAATCCCTCTTCTGCTAAAAACCCCCTGTTTAAAATTCTACCCAAAGTTTAATGGAAAAATTGCATTTATGTGAGATCGTTCCTTGTGTATCTGGGACTTCAGAGCCACGACTTACTACTTTCCAATGAAAAACACAACTCGACAGCTTCTGTAAAGGAAGCCATGTGCAAAGTGAATGAACATTGTGGTTTATGTCAAGACCCCTCGACAACTAATTGAATAAAATGGTTGAGCAATGTCAACAGCTGAACTTAAGAAGCTCTGTGTATGCACACTTGCTATTCAGAGTGGTTGTCCCATGGCAGAGAGCTCTGTCATGGGCTGTTCTCCATGCTAGCCACTCCATCTTTATAAATCCAGCCTCCATGAGAAAGCAAGTATGACTGAGATGGTCCCCTTCATTTCTTGCCAAGAAAGGCAGGAAGCAGCATGCATATATTTATATCTGATTAGAGAACAGGAGTGTATAGATGAAGGAACTACCATGGGAGATGAGTGTTGGTCATCGATGAAGAGTAGGAGAAAATCTGGGTGCATCCATGAGTGCTCCTTTCTGCACAGGGCTTGCAGATTAGGAGATCTAAACAGAGCTTTAAGTGTGCAAAATAAATAATTGAACTATTTTCATGCCTTTTAAGTTTCTCAAGTCTGCTCAAGCTGCATGAAGCAAGAGGGAGAGTTTAAAATCACAGGGAAAAAAACCAGCAAATGGTTACTCTGCTGATTAAGGGGAAACAAACCCATCATATTTTGTAAGAAATGAATTGTAGATATTTTGCTTTTTAAGTGTCCCAGGTTTTGTTAAAATATGGGTTATTGTAGAAATAAGACAACAGGAAGTATGTTTAAAAGGTTTTCTTTGCTGTTGTAAATAGTAATGAGCAGCAGCAGAGGAGTTAAGTGATAGTGTGTATGGAGCTATACATGAGTAGCACATACACACCTCCCACTGGTAACCCACTCCATGGGCTGCATGGGCTCCATGGTCCAGTGCTCTCCAGGATTACCCCAGAGAACATGTCCTCATCGCATAGACCCAGCCTGCAGCCTCCTGGTGCCTGCAGGATGGACAAGTCCTCATTCACCCAACATCACCCTGCCCCCCTGGCTCCCATCCACCTGCATGCTCCTACATCCCTCAACCAGGGCAGAAAATGGTTCTCCCAGTGTGAGGCTTTACTACCACGCTGTGAACAGCTTGTCTGATGTCTACATGGTGGAACAATCCACCATTTTTAGTGTCTTGCCTGACCTTGGGGGTGAGGAACAATAGAAGATCCTTTCCATACAGGCATTTCAACTGGATGGTTCATGGCCCTTAAAGAGAAGGAAAATAAATAAAGCAATCAATCAAAAAAACCTTCCCTGCAATTCTTATCATACGAGGGTCCTTATGAGGTAAGATGATTTCTGATACTCATAAACCTCAGGATCAAAGGAAATTTAGAAATCCCAAGGAAGGAGTGGTGCGTGAGCACAGGTGAAGATGAAGGGGAGCTTTTGCCTCATTTGCATTCCTGCAGAGCTGGATCACAGTTTATATCTGCCCTCACCACCCTGCAGCAGTACCCTCCTACCCCTGGCACTACCCCTGGAGAAACAGAGGAAAAAATGTGGGATGGCAATGTGTTGGAGGTTAGGATTTTTGTGTCTTCTTCTTTATCTCAGGGACTTTTCTACCATTTTTACCTAAGAGATGATAATGATGATACTTAAGAGAGAGAGAAAAGGTGTAGCCAAGGAGGAGGCAGAGGGATGCAGCTGGCTGCACTCTTTTAGATGAGGGGCCTTCTCTTGGGAAGTGCAGAGATTCTGCAAGATTTTGGCTGTGGGGGGGAGGGAGGGGGGTGAGATGCTGGGCCAGAGGGGAACAGTCAGGTTGCTGGTACTGTGTAGAAAATTCTCTGCCACCACAGAGTCCAGGCATTTACTGTTTCCCCTACTTGAGGGAGGCTTTGCTCATAAGCAGCCACTGCAATGGGACCCTTTTTTAACACCCAATCTCACTGGAAAGGACCCTCACCATCTACTTGGATGCCTCATGGGAAAATCCGGGACCCCAACCGCCTCACCCCCCCTCTGAGGGAGCGTCTCCTGGTTGGTTGTGTGAGCCTGGCTGCCATTGCCCAGCCCTGCTGTTTTTCTGCCACTGCTTCAAGTTTTTTGCTATGCTTTAATCCAACAGCCCGTGACCGCCAGGACACCCAATGGCTCTGGCTATGGCCGCAGAGTTTCTGCACGTTTTGTTTGCCACCCCGCAGTCTGCTTGCCTCTGCCATCCCAGCTCCACTCCGAGGTTCCTGCTGCAGCCCATTTTGCCATCCAGAGGGGCACTGCCGCCGGCTGCCCCCGGGGATTTGCAAAGGAAGCCGCTTTTCTCTCTCTCCCGCCGGCCCGCCCGCCATCACCGCCTGAGGGAGACGCGGCCGAGCTCGCGCCACAGCGCCCCCTGCAGGCGCGGGGCAGTCACGGCAGGGCCCTGCCCGGCCGGGAGCCAGCAGCGCCCCTGCCGGCCGTGCCCGGAACTGCAGCGCAGGGGAAGGCGCCGCAGCCTTCTCTCGGGTTTCTGGTTTTGCCTGTTTGTTGATGCTGCTGCTGTTGTTTGTTTGGTTTTATATGTCTATGTCTATGTTCTTGTAGTGAACTATTATTCCTTTTCCCATATCTTTGCCTGACAGCCCTGTAATTTCAAAGTTACAATAATTTGTAGGAAAGGAGGGGGTCATAGTTTCCATTCCAAGGGAAGTTCCCACCTTCCTTGGCAGACACCTGTCCTTTAAACCAGGAGACAATGCTTGAAACAAAATCAGAAGATGAAGAAAGGGACAGATTGGTTACAGATGGTAATGGCCAGCAAAGGGATTTTCCAACACTGGAACATATTTTCTGGGTTAGTCAAAAATCATAGCTCTAAAATTGACTGGCTTTAGCTCAAACAAATTGAAGTTGTACCATGAAGGATCAAGTAAAACATAATAAGGATAATTTTTTAAAAATTGAAATATTAATGACACAAACTTGTTTGGTTTTGCAAGAAGATCTGTATAATCCTTTGTCAATTAGGCTTAGATGAATCTATCTGTCACTTTGAAGTAGTATTCTTCTTCATTACTTGATACAAACCAAATAAAACCTCTCAAAATTTTTTAACCGAAATTAAATGAGAAAGGATAAAAACAGGCAGAATTTCTTTCTCTTGTGCTTAGTGTTTCATAGAGGGAGGACTGAATTTGCAGATCATCCTTTAGCTTCTGGACAATCCAGTTTAAAATAAAGCTGAAACTTGACTTTTCATAAGGATTTGGGAGATTTCATGCTTTACTGGGGACAACAATCCATAAGAAAGGTTACGTAATGCTGGAACAGGGAAGGAAACGGCTTTATGTGCACCAAACTTGGGTTCAATTTGAACAGCACTTACTCTGCTTTTACTTTTCAGCAGAAGGGTAACAGAGGCCACTCAAACCAGTAACAAAGCATTCATGCAGCCAGAAGCACGAGAGCACCCTCCCTGATCAGAAGAAGGATGGTGAAAATTTGGCCCAACAGATAGAATGGTCTAATGGTTGTCTAAGGAGACAGATAAAATGTTTCAAAGGCATCACATTGGTCCCACTGCAGGTTTGCTGACAAGAAGGGACTTGGAAGTCCGTAGACATCCTGGGCTCAAGACATCTCAGGAGGTGGCTACTCCTTCCAATGCACATGAACTAGATGATGGACAGAGATTTCACTCCTGGCCAGGAGGCACCTAAGACCAGCTGAGCTGAGCCCTGCCAGTGCAGGGAGAGGATTGGGCAATGCCTGTCATTTCAGCAGTTGCCAGCCCATTGCTGTGTACGTACCCTGAACTATATTTCCTCCTGCAAGCTCCTCAGCAGAGATCTGTCTCCTGTGCTATCGAAACAGGCAAATTTAAGCAAATGCCAATAATTCCATTTCACCCCTAAGTTTCTTTTGTCATCATCATTGAACTTGGCTTACTAATGATTTCTTAGATTTTCAGGTTGAATGGGCATCCATAGATTTTCCTTCTTTTTGGGTTAAACCTAGAGGTATCATCAGCTGTGTTTCTGTCAGCTCTTAACTGTTAATTTCATCTGGCCATGGCCAAGATGGTACATAAATCTGAGGATGCAGAAGGGATGCTGTGATAAAGGAAAAGGGCTTTCTATCAAGGCCACATTGTTGCATGCATTATGTTGTGACACCATAGCACTTCATCAGATTGTAATTACACCTGGTTGACAAATACCTAGCCCTTTCAATGGGAGATAGAGTGTCTCTGACTGAGTCCATTTGGACTCATAATTTTTGGCAGTTGACTTTGCCAGTTGTCTGCCTATACTGATTTTTTTCCCTTGCTAAAACCAACTTTTATATAACAGGAAGTCTGGGTTCATTTGCTTTATGTACAGGTCCCATAAGAGCCAGGGGAGTGAATTATATTCTCCCTCCTGGTCTCATGCAGTTACTAAATTACATTTTTAGCACTTGAAATTAACAGCTAACTGGAGGCAGGCTAGGGAGAGAGTAAAGTTAATGAATTGACTGAATATGATAGCAGAGGATAGCAAAGAGACGTGTTTCTCCTACCTGTTTTTCCAAATTTTACTGAAGCAAGAAACCAGCAATTACTTGTCAGTCCCAGGGTATCCATGAAGTAACTAAGTCAAACTGCCTGCCATGGATGTCACCACTTCCCTCACCAGGCAGGTGGCATTACTTTGGGAAGCAGTAAGTCTGTCACTGGCCAGCCGTGGTGCTAGAGATGGGCGGACAGGAAGTTTTTTCTCTTCCTAGTGGAGCTGTGTCAGCCAGGCAGCAGGTGGACTTCCAGACCAACAGCAGTTTTCTCATCCCTATGCCTTCCCCATCACCAGTTGGAACCAGGACAGCAGTGCTAACTTGGGGAGAAAAAGGGTCACACAACATAAACACACATCTGCAGGTCGAGTTCAGGCTGATTTTACTTTTCCACTCAATGTGTTTCTCAGCAGATCAGAGTTACTGAAGACACTCTCCTGGGCTTCCTAGTGTGACGCACAGCAATTAGTTCAGCTGACTGAAAGCCACCTTTTTTTAGCTTCTCCTCTCTTTCTGCTTTTTTTCTCAGTTGTGCACAAGTTTCTGCCCCACTCAGCCCTATGATGCTGTCAGCCCTGTGTCCTGCTGAGGCTTGGCTCTCCCCATACCAATGGCATCAGGACAGCATCCTGATTGGGACAGTGGGTGTTGCACACACAGGTACTGGCTGCAGGTGTAAAAAGCCCCCCAGAAAGGATGGCTCTCTGCAGGGGTTTCAAGAGTGACTGCCTCCTGCCTTTGGTTCCTGTGAGAGGCATATTTGCTGGTCCTGGCTTGCAGCCCTTATCAGGAACACTAAGCTAAGTTTTGCCTGTCAGCATGACCACCTTGGTGCATCCCACAGCCATTAAACTGGCTGGATGCACATCACAGTGCAGTCAGACTCTAAGCTACTGGGGTTTGTATCTCGGATTTGGTCAAATTGCTTTCCTTTTGTCCTCACCATTGGTGTTCCAATGCCACAGCTTGTCTTACTTCGGGGACAGAGTCACAGCAAGGACCAGGAATCAGCTTTTATTGGGGTCACAGCAGCAGCAAAATGCTGCAGGAGATCAGGTGTTTACAGGGGAAATCTTGAGACAACACAACATGGAAACTTAAATAGCAAAATAACAGTTTGCTTTGAAATGGAAGAAGTATTTACTCAAGCAGCCCCTTAGCAGCTCCCCTCTGGCCTGATCAGCATTGTTGATATGAACAACGTCCCCCCCCCCCCCCCCCCCCCCCNAAGAAAAATCTACAATTTCTAGCTTAAGAGAAACACCAGGGTTTCAAAATTTGTCATCCTGATTCAGAGTGAAAAAAGTATTTCTAGAGGTACTATTCAGAGTGATTTGATCCAGAAAGGTGGCATTCCACAACCCTACTGAAACCTTTTCAAATATGTTTCTTTTGCATTTTTTTGTATCACTTCAAAATACGGCAAGCATGGAAATGGATCTAAGGGGACCCCTCCTCCCCCTGCCAAATCCCTGCCTGCTCTTTCCCCCCAAAAACAAACCAAACCTCAAACTGCTGCTCTGACTTCATTTAAAGTAAAGATTTCAAAATTAAAAATATCTTTTGAAAGTTTCTCTAGCAGAAATTTCTGATTTTCTCAAAATGGACACATATGCTAAAACTTCTCTCTTTGGGTGAAATTGATGTTTTAAAACACAATGTGCTGAAAAGTTCATGATCCACTTCAGCTAGCTAATAGCCAGAGCAAGGAAACAGAATTGTGGCACAGTGACAGGTTCTCATTAAAGCTAGAAATTAATCTAGGTCTGTGCCCCTGGATGAAGAACCATCACTTGGTAGCACTGAGAAACAGAATCACATAATAGAATCATTTAGGTTGGAAAAGGCCTGGACACCTGTTACCCCAGCACTGCCAAGGTGACCTCTAACCCATGCTCCTAAGTTCCACTAGGGATTATGAATAATAAAGGAGAACTATAAATAAATGAATAAAATTACCCTAACGTGTGTGTGTGTGTAATCTTTGACCACTCACATCCACAAGAACACAACAGACAACGAATTTTGTTAAAAATTATACTTGGGAAAAAGTGGGAAACTTATCTTTTGGGAGACTCCAGATGTCTTGAGAGCTATGCAGAGCCTCAGGCAGTGTCCTCCCACTCCGGATAGGCTCTTCCAAAAGAGATACCTGAAGAAGCAAAGAATTTTCCCTATGTTCCCCATATTTCTGGTTGGAAACATATGCCCTACCTTTCTATTGAAGTTTTTCTGTGTGTTTTTTCCTCTGCAGGAATAGTAGTGCTGCTGTGTGTATTGGGTCTGGCTGAGATACAGCCCAGTCCCATGCCAAGCTGCATGGTGCTGACCATAGAGAGCTGTACCAGTGCTGCCAGAGCAGTCAGCTTCCCTCTGCAGAACTCATGCCTAAATTGGAAGGAGTTGTGGCTCCATCACACAGGATGGATCCTGCCACCCCTGTGGGACCACCCAGGGCTGCTCTGATCATGGCATGTCCACTCTGGTTCCTCATATGAAGCATTAGCTTGTCTGATGTACACCTTGCAATCTGCATTTCCATCCATCCATCCATCCATCCATCCATCCATCCATCCATCCATCCATCCATCCATCCATCCATCCATCCATCCATCCATCCATTTCCATTTTGTTAAAAAAAAAAATCCATGAAAACACACTTGTTCCAATCTTGAAAACAGCTTTGACCAAGCACCTCCAGGTCTCCCTGTGTGTGGTGGGCACCTCTGACACGTGTGTTTGAACAAAATGGAAACTGACAGTGTTGAGGCACTGAAAGGGCTCAGCAACAAAGGACTCATGCAATTATCTTTTGTCAGAATTCATCTTGTCAGCCTTGCATGGTGCTAATATCTTTAGAAACTCTGAAGATGAAAAACTGCATGAAAAAATACCCTGCCACTTAGAGCAGACTGGTCACAGTAGCATTTTTGGAGGTAGGAAAACTGACAGCCAGGATTACCAGTGTTACCAAGAAAAAGCAACAAACTGGAACATAATTTAGTGCTAATATGTTGGTGCTGGTTTTATGGGTGGACGTGAAGATCCTAGAACTCTTGTCAAACGTTAACAATTCCATGATTGTAGCAAGGATTGTACCTGACTACTTGAGCCATGGGGTGTGATGCAACCATGCTTCTCTGGGAAGCTTACTTGTCATCTGTCTTCTACAGATATCAAGGTACGCCAGTGAGTGAAACAACTCCTGGCTCAGGCAAGATGTTACCTTACATGTTCAGCCATTAGTTACAAAGCAGGTGCCGCCGACCGAGCCCAGATCACTTTCGGTACGGCGACACGATCCCTGGTGCGGCTCTTGAGTGGTGGTGTAGCAGTCTGAGCAGCTGCTAGGCTGAGGGGATTCAGGAGGCGCAGGGAAATAAAGGAGTGAGACAAGCTTTCCAGGAACACATCCTCCCTCAAGAGCTCCTGGTCACCAAAGAGCCCAGAACAAAGCGGAGCATCACCTTTTATTGGGGGGTGGAGAATCTGAGGGCAACCAATGACAGGGCAGCAGAGGAGGGAGAGGAGGTGGAGTCTCACACTACAAAATCCAATAGGGAAAACCAGGGGAGGAGAATGGGTCACATGGGCCAATGGGGCCTCGAGGATTAGGGGAATTCCAGAGAGGGGTTTGGGCAGGGGCTGGCCCATGAGGAAGACAGACAGGGAACATTCTGGGTAGGGGGGCAGGGTTTAGGTGATTGACAATCTGAGGGGTGGGTGCAGCAACTGGGGCAAACCATTAACTTTGAGGAGAAAAGGGGTACAAGGAACAAACCATAACATGAACTAGAACAAAATCAAACACTGCACACCCTCCATGGCAGAGGTATGTCATATATGGTAGCCCTAGGGGCTACCACAGGCAGGAAAAGTGAAATCTAAAAAACTACTGATAAAATGTGCAGAGATATTGTCAGAGAGGTGTCCCATAATTTTGGAGGGAAATGTGTCAACACATCTTTGCTAGATGAAACTTTCACAGGCAGTTTTAGTCACTATTTCTTCCAAGAAGTAATGCTTTTGTGTAAAAAAAAATTCCTGTCCATCTATTTTTAGTAAATTAATTCCATGTTTCATGCAGTTCTTCTTTCCAGATTTCAAAATTATTTTTTTCATCAGGGGGTAAAAAGTTGTTTTCCATTATATCTCTGAAAATATTAGCTGATACAACCAAAGGAAAAAGTATTATTTTTCATTTTGGTAATAAAATTTTCCTTCTTTGGAGAAGAACCATTCTCTATTTACCATTCCTTTGTTATATCCCAAGAATACCTTGCTGTGGCTCAGGTGAAGGCAGACATGGTGTCATACCCAGAGTTAGCACCATCTCTGCACCAGACAGCTGGATGCTCAGTCTGGTCCCTGATGGTCAGCCAGGCTTGGCTACATCACTGTCCTCCATGAGAAGGGACATGTTTGACACATTTGGACTGGACACAGTCTTTCCAGACCACTAATGGAGCTGAAGCAATTAGGGAATGGGACACAAATGATCACTGCACTTATTTATCACCAGGAAGAGCCTTATTAGGGAATACACATATCTTCCTGGTGCTCAGGTTGGGCTGACAAAACCTATGACAAGGACATTAATGAGTTACTTGTAATTTGGAAGGATCTCTTGCATTTGAATATCTAGAGCTAGGTTTTACTGGCAACAGAATTTATTTCAAAATTTCTCAATTAGATTAAAACCTTACTGTGCAAGCCTTTCAAAATCACTTTCCAAACACCTTCTGTTTCAAAACATTTGCAGAATCTGAGGCTCTTTGAGCAGACAGTTACAGAAAAAAAATCCATGTGACCTTCATTGCATTTTAACAGATCTTCTGTGGGCTCAGGATCTCATCCCAAGTCTTCATAGTCCACGAGGACCAGCCTTGGATGCTCAGTGGCTGCACTTTTTGCTGGCGAGAGAAAACACCTGATTGTGTGGGGCATGGAGCTGCAAAGCAGCATTGACTTGAGATTTGAAGAAGAAACACGTCAGATCACCCAAGGAAACCTACGAGATTAAAAAAGCAAGAAGATGTATGGAGAAAAGCTGGAGTGAGAAGAACTAATAAAAAGGGATGGGACAGACCTGCAAGTCTGACCATGCATGTCTTTCTCAAGTGACACTCCCTGATGTAAGGGATGGAATATCTATAGATGCAGAACCAATGTTTGATCTGAAAAAATATGTATATTCTTTTATCTGCCCCTTGCATCCAGGGAATTTCTTAAAGGCCAGTGTCCCATCATTTTGTCCACAGATATTAATGAGAGCAGTACAGAAAGCTAGAACTTCCAATAGAAAATGAAGATTTTTTTAAAAACCATCGATGGCACTACTTTATTGAAATTAGAATTGAACAGTTCATTTTCCATCACAAAAAGCTCCACAAAATGCTGTCCCTTGCCTACAGTGTTTAATTCCAGAGCTTTTTTCAAAGGACCAAGAAATATGTATCTGTCTGTACCAGTTGCTGCAAGATCTGACATATCTGTAGCCCTCAGAGAGTTAGTGAGTTCATCAAGGTGCCACCAAACTATCACTGCTTAAGCAAATTTTTAGAAGCCAAAGGTTGGTATTAGAAAGGAAAGATAGAAATTCATCTTACTTATCATGACCTCTCTCAGGATAGGTTTGAATTACACTTCAGGTGGACTTCAGACATCTTTTATGTCTCTCGCTCCATTAGTTGGTACACTTAGTGAAAACTGGGTCATAACCAGACATACTTTTCTCGTCATGAGCAAGACATGGCTACACATTTGCTCTGGTGGTTTCTGCAATATTCCCTTCTCTTTGTGAACAGCACCAGCCAGTTCCATCCCTGGCCTGGCTGCAGCCCTGAGGTCAGGCAGCACCAATGAGGATCCATCTCACCCATCATTACCATCAGCATGAAAGAGAATGAGCTTCTTCCTGAGACTTACCCACCATCACGTTCAAGGGCAAAGCTTAGGTTGTCCATGAACATCCAGAAGCAGGGATTGATTGAGAAGGGCCCTCAGGGAGCAAGTGTAGAGTCATAGAATCGTAGAATGTTAAGGTATTCAAAGGGATCTGAAAGACCATATAGTCCAAACTCCCCACTACAGGCAGGGTCACCTGCCACTAGATTGGGCTTTATGCAACCTGGCCTTGAACACTACCAGGCTTGGGGCGTTCACAACCTCCCTGGGCAACCTGTTCCTGTATCTCACCACCCTCAGAGTAAAAAATTTCTTCCTAATAGTTAATGTAAATTGAATTAACCTCTTTCAGTTTTCCCTCATTTCTCCTTGTCCTGTCACTGCAGTTCTTGATGGAGAATCTCCCTTCAGCTTCCTTGTAGGTACCAGAAGTATCCTTTAGATACCGGAGGGTTACTATGGGGTCTCCACACAACTTTCTCTTCTCCAGACTGAACAGCCCCACATTTCTCAGCCTGTCTTCATAGCGGACATGCTCCAATCCTCTTACCAACTTCATGGTCTCCTCTGGACTTGCTCCAACAGTTCCATGTCCTTCTTACGTTGGGTGCACGACAAGTGTATGCAGTGCTCCAGATAGAGTCTCACAAGGCCAGAGGAGCAGAATCCCCTCCTTCAACCTCCTACTGCCTACACTTCTTTGGATGAAGCCCAGAATTCCTTTGGCTTTCCCGGCTGCGAGTACACACTGATGGATCATGTTGGGTTTTTCATCACCTCCAAGTCCTTCTCACAGAGGTGCTCTCAATCACTTCTCTGCTTCTCAATCACTTCACACTACCAGCTGGTTGGTGTGTCTGGGATCATCCCAATCCAGATGTAGGACCTTGCACTTTGCTTTGTTACACCTCATGAGGTTGGGATTGGCCCACCTCTCAAGCCTATCCAGGCCCCCAGTCAGTAAAGGACTTTACTTCCTTGCTCTTGAAGTAGAAGGATTAGAATATGAAGTGCTTAAACAGCATCAGCTACACCAGTACTGCTTTTACCATTTGACCTAAATTTGTTTGCTAGTGTTCTTTTTTAAACTTTTATGTGCCAGAATAACAATGAGAAATGAAAACATCGGTTTTCACTTTGAAGTTAAGGGAGAAACTTTTTCTCCTATCAGGAAAGAATATTTTCAGGACTAGAAGGCAAATCTAGAAAATGCAGTCAATTTATTTTCTTTTATAAATCTCCATGTAGAGGGTTCTGTGCCTTAGGGAGGAAGAAGTTAGAAAGATGCATAGACAGCTGGTGCTGGTGTTTTGGTTTGTTCACTGCAGAGTTGGGAAGAGAGAGGGAGAAATGCAGACTCTCCCTGCTGGAAAACCATCCAAGATCAGAGCCTTTGGAAGAAAATGTGAAGCTTCAAGGAGTCCTGTTTGGAGCTTCACCGTTCATTAATGACTGTGACATGTGGTCTTACCCCTCATTACTTTGGCACTAATGGATACTGGCATTGATGCCACTGCTGATCTTGGACTGCCTTGGTGCCATCTCAACCCTACATTACAACACGCCCACCAAAGTTCGTCCTCAGAGGGAGCTGGTGTGCAGCAGATGGCATGATAAAAGGTTGTCTTTCAACTTGCTGCACGACCAGCTCCCCTGAGCAGAGAGAGATTGGTGGCTCCTGTGCTGTTCCAGGCTGTGGCTGCTGCTGTCAGAGGTGGGGTAGATGCAACAGCCCTTGTGGACAGCCTCCTGCCCCCTCACCACGGAGCCTGACCTCAGTTTGGGAACAACCGGTTTTGCTTGGATATCACGGGTTTAAGTAGCTGAGGTGAAGCCTCTTCCAAATGCACATTGGCTCTGGTACATTCCTCACTGACATGAGTATTTTTCTTAAAACTCATGAAAATTCCTGGCGTAAAGACCACCACAGGCTTGTAAAGCCTCTTTACAGAGAAACATGATGACTTTCCTTAAACTTTCTCATTTTGGGTTAATTGTTGTAACATTTAAACTAGATGGAGTTTATAGACGGCAGTGGATCTGCTCTTGTAAGAACAACTTGCTCGCTGTATGTGGGAATGGCAACATCTGACCCTAAACTAGCAAAAAAATTAAAGCAAGAGTGAAGAAAATAAGTAAAGCCAAGTAAATCAAGATCAATTTAAACTCATGGTGGCAATAATAATGTGCCTTGGCCCATATTTGATCTTCAGCTATTTCTAAATTACACAGATAATAAAAAAGAAACAGGATCTACTACACATTTCAACAAGAATGCAATTAGTATGCTGAGGTCTATAATTGATCAATAGTGACCCTCCATGGTAGCTCTGAGTGTTTTTAGAAGGGAAAGGTAATTTCTCCTACTCTTGCTGCACAGGGAAGAGGACTTCCCCTAGAAAAAGGGATGTTGTTGCTGCCTCTTTCTGGTGCAAGACTGTGCCCACAAGGATTTTTTTCTCCAGCTTCCATCCTTTGACACTGTGGTCAGCAGGATGTAGACTCCAGGGATCAGGGCTTCTGTCAGTTGTGTGTCAGGAAGATCCCAGGATCGCAGCACGGCTGAGGTTAACAGAAAACACTGGAGGTCATCTTGTCCAGTCCCTTGGCTCATCACAGGCTCACCTACAGCAGGTTTCTCCAGACGTGTCAAGTCCAGTTTTGAGTATCTTGGAGGGCAGAGGCACCATGACTTCTCTTCAACAAACCTGCTCCAGTGCTTGACCACCCTAACACCAAAGAAGTTGTTTTATGTTCAAATGAAAATTATTTTCACGAAATTACTGAGTCAGTTTGGGAAAGACCTCCAAGATCATTGAGTCCAACCTGTGACTGATCATCACCTTGCCAACCAGACCAGAGGACTGAGTGCCATGTCCAGTCATTTCTTGAACACGTCCAAAGACAGTGAGTCCACCACTTCCCTAGGCAGCCCATTCTGATGTTCAGCCACTGTTTCTGTGAAGGAATTCTTCCTGATGTCCATCCTGAACCTCCCCTAGCACAGTCTGAAGCTTCTTGGATTTTTTTTAATCTTCTGCCAGTATACTCTAATATACCACTTACCATTGTGAAATGCCTGGCTCTGAAGTCATTGGTCTTCCACATCAGATATTTATACACACTGACAAGATCTCCCCTGAACCCCCGTTTCCCCAGGCTGGAGAGCCCCAGTGCTCTCAGCCTCTCCCTATATGACTATATACGCCTGTGCCACCAACATTTTAGTTACCTCTTCCAGTAAGTCCATATCTTTTGTGCAGAGAAGCACAGTTGTACCCATCAGTCCAGATGTGTCTCAGCAGTGCTGAGCAAAGGGCAGGACCATATCCCACTGATGACATCTCCGAATGTTGACCCAGGACAATCAGCCATCTCTGCCATGAGAACACACTACTGGTTCACATTCACCTTCTATCCACCAGAATGCTGAGTTCCTGACCTGCAAAGTTACTTCCCAGCCCATTATTCTGCAGCCTGTCCGGGTGATTGGGATAGTTCCTCCCCAGAAGGTGGCCTCACACTTCTCTTTGTTGAACTCCATGAGCCACCTCTTTGTTCAGTTTTCCAGCCTGTCCCTTCTAACAGGCAGCACATTTACCTGCTCACATCTTTGTATTACCTGAGCACATTTTGAGGACGCACTCTTCCCCATCATCCAGGCTATTAGCAAAAATGTTAAAGGATATTGACCATGGTATGGGTCCCTGAGGTGCACCAGTAGTCACTGCTACCAGCAGGACTTCCTGTCACTCATAACATCACTCTGGACCCATTGTTTTTCAGCTCTCAATTAATTTATCCACTCCAACAGTTTCTCTAGGAGTATTTTATGGGATGAAATGTTGAAAGCCTTGTTTAAAGTCAAGGAAACAGCCCTTTTTCTCTTCTTCTCCATTGAGCCTTTCCATTGTAGAAGCTATCAGGCTAGGCAGCCATGGCTTTCCCTTTGTAAATCTATGGTGACTACAGTCACCACTTTCTTCTCCATACACTTGGAAATGGCTTCCTGGAATATATGCTCCATCACCTTCCAACAGATCAGTGTGAGCCTGGTAGATCTGTAGTTCCCAGGATCTTCTTCCCCTTCTTGATAAAGGAGTGATATCTGTTTTCTTCCAGTCCTGAGGAACCTCTTCCTATCAGCACAACCTTTCAGAGTTAATCAAGAGAGGTTCTGCAATGACACCAGCTAGCTATCTTAGCTCTTACAGATGCATCCCATCAGGTGCCATGGATTTAAGGTTGTATACAGATTGTTTAACAATTCCCTAACTTTTCCAGCCTACCAAAACTAAGTACACCTTGCCCTCGTTTTCCCACTGGCCTCATCACCTGTCACCAGTCAGAGCCTTGCCTTCTCTCACATCTCCCCCTCCCTGCATGCCCAGTTTGTGGAAGTGCAGGATCTGTGAGATATACCATCACCTTTCCATGATCCCAATGACAGCATAACTCTGCTAAAGCACAACAGAACCCTCAGTTCTCCTGGTCATGTCCCACATGGCATGCGTTGGTGTAGGAGCATTTCAGAGCGGGAGCCCCACAAGCTGGTTTCCCAAAAAGGGTGAGAAAGCTTCCCCCACAACTCTCTCTGGTAGGGTCTTCCCTCTTTATATGGGTACCCCTGTGATGGACCCACTCGAGCCTTGTTTTGTTGATAACAATCTCCCTTCACTTGCCCCATGTTCTTTGTTTGTCTACCACTTTCTCACCTTGTTTTGGTGATCCCATCTCCATCCCACAGATCCTAGTATGCAGTTCTCTATCAAACTGACCACCCTGTTGCCAAAGATACTTTTTCTGTGCTTGGTTAGGCGGATCTCATCTCTTTCAAGCAGGCTTCAGTTCTCTAAGAGAATCTCTTGGTCATAAGCACCAGAACCCTGTTGCCAACACCAAAGGCAAATATAACTGTTGACCTGCAAGAGGTCCCTACTGCTCCTCCAGCCCTTGCCTCTCACTCACAGGGTCAAGGAGAGAACCTTCTTGGTCCCCACTGACCATTAACCCAGACACATGTAGTCATCCTTGATACTACGCAGGTCACCCTGGCAGTAACTGTGGTGACAGTCCCATGCCTGGGCTGGAGCAAATGGATGATGGACAAGAGCTGAGATGCCCACAGAAATCGGCCAGGCAAGGGAAGTTTGGACAGGGCTAATGAACACTCACATGGAGCATCATGTCCAGGAGTTGTCACAGCAGTCTGTCAGCAGCCCTAGACCTCCTGCACACTGGTGTTGCAAGGTACTGCTCTTCCAGAGGACTACTTTTGCAATCCAAACAGTTTTTAAAGACTCTTAATACTTTTTCTTCTATTTAGAAGTACAGCTAAACAGGTTTTTTGAAAGTTTCAGGAGTCTGGATAAGAGTTGTTAGCCAGAAAATGCAGTTGTTGCAGCATTGGGTATTACAAAGCTGATCCATTATTTGAAATCAAAAATACAAACAACCTTATAAAAAAGTGACAGTTCAACTGAATCAAATTAATTTATGTAAATCTAAGGAGATAAAATTTGTTTATTTGTTTTCACTTCCTCCATTTCATTCTTGCTTTCTTATTCTGTTAAGCCATTTATAATGCTGTGTTGCAACTTTTTGATAGAATCACAGAATCACAGAAGTTTGGGTTGGAAGGGACTTTCACAGATCATCCAGTCCAATCCTGATGTGCCCAGTGACACCTTTCACTAGATGCTATTGGGCTTTCATGGGGTTAAAAATGTAGGGTTTTTTTCTCCTGTTAAAGTTGTAGCTTGAGTTTCACTTTTTTGGAAAAATAAATAAATAAATAAATAAATAGATAAGTAAGTAAACCACAGCAAAATAAGAATTCTCATCCCAGTTTGCTCCACACGTTTCTTCAAGCTGCCAAAATCTACGCTGGCAGAGGAACACACCAGCACCAACGGGAAGTTGGTGACCACAAGTCCACAGGTCTGTCCGAATGATGTAAAACCCCATCAATAACCCTGGACCACAAGTGCTCTTTTGACTTTTATGTCAGCAAAGGTCAAGCAGTAATGACTGACTAGATTTCACATGGCTCATGAAAATCCTACAATGTATCCTACACTGATACTATCAGCATCCACAGTGGGATAGACAGTGGATAGACACAGTATAGGATAGACACACAAATGTTTGCGAAAGAGGGGAAGCTTCACAGGGTAAATCAGCATAAACCATTTGTAAAACCCAGAGTTCAATATATTGCAATTGCAGGAAATGTTAGAAGATGCTGCAGTGAGTTTTTAAAGAGAGGAGAGCAGTTTTTCACATTATGATTATAAAAAAATAATTATTCCCAGAAAACCAAAGAAAGCAGATGATAGATGATGATGGCTGTGGGTGGTTAGGAGGCTGCTGGTAAAACTAGCTGAAAGCAATCCTGCAGCCTGGACAGCCAGGGTCAACCACCAAACTTTGGGTTTGAGGTTGTTTGTTTAGGCTTCCAACTCTGGGCAGCCCACCCCAGGCATCTTCCCTTCTCTGCCTCAAAACCTTTACTCCGGTGTCCGTGGTGGAGACAAGTTCAGGGTGCAAGCACAGAGTCTCTAGCCAGCACAGAGACTCGCAGGTAGCCGAGGGTCTGAGGCAGTGGTGGCACGGCCCAGCCATCGAGCTCAGATAGAGTTGGAAGTCCAAGCTTTCAAAGCCACAGCAGGAAGTCTTGCCGCTACATGAGGGTAATAAACCGGTGTGAACGTGCGCCGCCTCCAACACGGCCATGTGCACTGGCCGCATCCGCAGCAAGCCCTCTGCTCTGTCTGCTGGTTCCGTCACATTAACTCATCCTGCGTAGCCATGGCAACACGTGTGAAAAACATGCTCTTGGCAGGTCCAGATCCAGCTCTGCTGAGCTCAGCCCTGGTGTGCTTGCCAGTGGGGAGCAAACCCTTAATGAGGCCCCTTAATTTTGTTCATCAGGAACACCTCTGCTCACAAGACTGTCAGTTTGAAAGGTCTTGGAAAAAAGTCTTCTGAATCAAGGAGAAGGAAAAAAAAGAAAAACAGGCAAATCTCTTCAGACAAATAGGATGATTTCAGGCAAGTACCAAAATGCTTTGCTTTCTGTGAGAAGCCACCAGTGCTGTGTGGCTGCCCAGCTGCACAGTTTGGAGCTCCTGAGCATCCAACACTTGTGTTTGTGACCAGCAGAATCACCCTGTCCTGGCAGGGACCCACAGCCATGGCTTCCAACAGCAACCATCCTCTGCAGAGCCCGAATGTGACAGATTTTGCATTGCAACAGACCGGTGACAAAGATGGGACAATGATCTGACAGGAGGCATGACTTCAAATTAGAGAGGCAATGCTGGTAGTGGCAAGAGCTTGGGAAGTGGGAAGGAAGGAGAAGAAAAGCACAAAATTCATCAAACTCATATTTGTATCTCTGGAAGGATTTTTAATTTATAAGGTCCTGGAATGCAGTTGTCACCCACTTGTGCAGCCATCACCATGTTGCCTCTCATTTATTTCCCCCAGCTCTCCTATCCCATCTCACTTGGAATGCCATCAGTGTCTTCCCATCAGCAAGAGTTACAGTAAATAAATTCATTTGTGGGCAATCAGAGCTGAAAGAAGGTGACAATATAATTAAGGTTTTTAATTCTATGCCTGAACAGTTATCCAGAACTCATAATAATTAGCTGCAAGGAAGGCTATGTAGTAATTATTTTCCTTTGTTTCATGTAATTGTTCACTTTGGCCAACTACATTTGTCCTTTAATCTGAATCCTTGTTCGTTGATGCTCTGCCTTTCCGACTATTCTCTGGGGCTGCAGGAAGTGCATCAGTAGTGCAGGAACATGTAAATTATGAACATGGACACTAGGCAGCACCCCTGGCTGCATGCCATGGCTGCTGTGTTTTCCACATGTATAAGGGAGGGAGCACATTGCTGGAGTAGTTGAAGAATTAGGTAATGGAGAAACAGGGAAGAAGGGAAGGTTTATCATGTCACAGCATCTAAGACAAATCAGGCACTCCTCTCAATGTGCCTGGTTGGACCTGCCTATGTCCTTGCCATTGTTGATACTCAAGCTGGAGGAATGATTATCACAAAGTATCAGAAATGCTTCCTCACAATTTTTTTCCTTTAAAAAATGAACAACTGTGGTAATTGCCTGGTTAGGCTGCTAGCTGTTTCTATGACTTTGTATTCCATAGCTGATACACTATGTGTGGATGAGGCACTACACTGAGTGAACAGAGCAGTCTCATCAATAGCAATGCCACCACAAGGCTGTCCTTTGAGGCAAGGAGTCAAACACCTCTCCAACTACAACTTCTTTAGAAGGAAGAAGCAGAACAAGACAATTGTTTTTTACTACCTGGTAGTGAAAATACAACAAGATTTGCCTCCTCCTCACTGGTGGGACCATTGAGTCCCGTTGGTGCCAGCAGAAAGCCTTCATGGCTGTTTCTGACCTTGCAGAACTAGACTACAGGAGTCGTTGCCACACATAGGCTTGACCTTCACCCCAGATAAATCAGCTCACAGGTCCACAGCTCCGTTCTCTCAAATGCACAGGGGTATTGTCCAACACATTATACTTAGTCTTGGCTTTTTGGTTCCTGGGAACAGGCCCTCCCTTTCCTCCTGGCCTATTCCCAAGCATTTGCTTTCCATCAAGATCTCCAGACAAGGGTCCCACAAGGCTCTAGAGTTTTAGGTCTTTTGGGTCCGTGTAAATCAAACATCTCACCATTTTTAGGGCTTTCAGTGTAACTTTCCTATTAGCCAAGGTTTAAAAAGCCATACACTCACTGAGTCTAAGTCACTCTTATGGAACCTTCACTGAGCTGTAATTTTATTCAGAGGAATTTAATTCAGAGAAATATCATCAAGGAAAACTGAGCATGTCTTGGTTACAAAGGAAGAAGAAGCAGGAATTAATGAACAATAAACCAATGCATGCATTTGGAAAGCTTCAGCAAAAACCAGCAGCAGCTTTGCAGGAAGTGAATCACTCATATACTGCAACAATAGCTACAAGAAATACTGGAAGAATGTTATGCAACACTGACTTTGACTTATCACATAACTTATCACATAACACCAATAAGACCCTTCAGAGAGAGTATTTTGGCAAGTAATTTGCCCTCCCTGACCTGCCTGTAATCTGTGATAGTACTCTCATTGTTTCAGTGCTGAGAGGACTGGAAACGAGACAGAAAAAATTCTTTTGAACAAAAAAAAAAAGAAAAAGTTGGTCCTACATAGGACAATCAAACACTGACAATTCACACAACGGGTAAGTAGAAATGTTTCTTGCCATCTGCTCCTTTGTTATGTCCTTTGTTATGTCCTTTGTTATGTCTGGGTATGGCATTCTTGCCTACCCTTCTTGCACCAATTCCTTTGCTTTAGGATAAAATTTCTTCCAGGGTCATAGAGCTATCTTCCACGGGAATTCCTGTTTTGGTTATCTCCTTGTCCTAGGCATTTTGCAAGGTTTTCCTGAAGCTCAGAAACTTGCATGCGGTGTCTTGCACTAGCCAGACAAAATCTGGCAAGCAAGGGGAGATGTGACACTCAGAGATCTAACTTCACACAGTCATGCCAAAAGACAGTTCATCCCCAAGCTGATGATAGAGAAAGTTTGGTACCTAAGAATAACAGCAATGTATTCTGTGAGAAACATTTAAATCTGCAAAATTAGCTGCTAGTTGTCACTGGCATCATTCCCAATGTCAGTGATCATTCCCAATGTCAGGGTTAGTGACTCATTTGGATGTGCCAGTGGCTTTGCTTTAAACCTGAGGTTAGCTCTGAAAGAACAAGGGCAAAACCTGAGTAACTCCAGCTTCCCACACTAAAATAATGCTTAAGTACTCTACGCATCAATCTCAACCTGCCAAAAATATAATTATCATCCCCAACACCCTTCTTCTCCTTCCCCAGTAGAATTTTTAGGGAAGCAAACACCTCTTGGGCAAGTGCTTCCTTTTGTTAAGGGGAGTTTTAGTTTTGATTTGGAGGCTTGGCTCAGCTTTTGTTATAGATTTCACTTCAAATCCATGCAGCTTCTTCTTCTAAGCTGGAATGCCACAGTTTGGGGAATGTGAGCCCTTGGACTTACTGTAATACGTTCCTTGGGCTGGCAGTTTTTTTCCCATTATGCTTCTAAAAGGGAAACCACACGAGCTGTCCATGCAGAGTCATGGGCCAGTGGAGCCAAGCAGCCTGTTGATGCCACCAGCAGCTGTTCTAGGTGGTGACTGGGAAAGGATGTGGACAGCAAATACCGTTGGCTGCAGGTGCCATGATGTTTAACATCACTTTACAGCAGACTTCAGTATTGATGTTCATGGCCAGGCACAGTGAACAGATCCATGGCTGGCTGCACTTCCCATTGCAGCTGAAGTCTCTGGCCACCCAATCTCTGCATCTGTCAGAGCATTTCAGTCAGCAGTCTATGGGACCAACATTTCATTGAGGCACAGAACACTGAGCTCAAGATTTTGTTTAATGACAGGGAGGACAACACAGGAGCAATTGTAAAAGACTTTCACACACACACACACACCCCTTATGAGCCACTGAAACCACCTGCACCATTTAAACCTATGGCATGCAAGTCAGCTCACAGGCTGCCTCCATGGTTGATGAGCTGGAGAGAGACTTTGGACAAAGGCATGCGGGGACAGGACAAGGGGGAGGGAACAGCTTCATACTGGCAGAGGGCAGGACTAGATGGTATATTAGGAAGAAATTCTTCCCTGTGCAGAGAAGATGTGGCCGCCTCATTCCTAGAAGTCTTCAAGCTGGGCAAGGTTGGAACAACCTGGTCTAAGGAAGTGTCCCTGTGCACGGCACAGGGTGGAACTCGGCAGTCTCTTAAGTCCCTAAGAGCAGGCAGCACAGCATACAAGGAATGACACAGAGGCAAGGTTTCTACTACCACATGCATAAGCAATGCCTTTCCTGTAGTTTGGACATTTACCAGCCAGTGGCAGAGATAGCATTCTGCACGCTCTCTTTCTGGAGGAATTCCATTCGTTTTGTTCCTGTCATTCTGCTCCCCTCTGGCTGAGTCTGGGCTCTGCTGGGCATCTCTCTGCACCAGCTGCTGTTTGCTGGTCTTTACAGATCTGGGAGACACACCCACACAAGCATTTGGAATCCTTGGTGTTCAGCAGACACAGGTGTTTGCACATTATCTGACCAAACCTTTCATGCCAAATGCCTACTTAAGCCTTTGCTTTTTCCCATTTCCTAGCTCATTCTTGGAACTTGTGGCAGGAGCTTATATACGTGTTCCTGTGCCCTTGAATCCATTAACTGCAGCAAAGTGATTAATTATTTTAGCCTCTTTATGGCATCACTGTTAACATACTGCACATTCATACTTCCAGTCATATAAATGATAGTCTTTAAATAAGGAGGACATGTGTTATTGAACTATTTATATTCAGAGCTGTCTGGAGCAGAAAAAGATTCAAGTGGGCATAAGAAAGCAACAAAAGTTAATGGTTCAGAGATAAAATACTATGTTTTAATCTACAGGGTGTGTGACAAATCCAAGAAATTAGAAGTTAAAAGGATACATGACTAAGGTGAGAGCCTCAGGACACATCTTCAGCTGCTGTAAAATTAGCTCCATCTGGGAGGAAGTCTTGCTGTAGCTAAAACAGATGGAGGAAATGTAGAGGCTCACTGTGCCCTCAGCATATATCCCCATAGTTGCCCTGTGGGGAGACCCACAAGTATGTGAGGTTGATAACTGCCTCTGCCCCTTTCAGTCAAGAAGGGGGATTGCCACACAGAAGGTCTCCCCTGATCGCCACAGACCCAAAGGTGCCCCTCAGGGTCTCAAAACCACAGGGGAACACCAAGAGGTCCATACCCTGGGCCTCTGACTTGGCATGGGGCTATCTTGCCACTGACCTATTGGGGGTTTTCTATCCCCACCTGTTAATGCTGAACGGTCAATCTTGATGGCAAAGACATTCTTACATCCAAAAGAATTCTCTTCTGCGTGCATGTCCACTTGCACATTTTCCTCTCACCTGCTGTCAGTGAACTCATATCATGGACAAGGACACACACCTTCAGGGTCTCCTGGAAAGCCCAGCACACTCTCTTGACCCTCAGCTAGGTCTGCAGCTCCCCACAAGGTACCCAGATCAGGACCACTCTGCCAGATCAGCATATGGGCATAGTGGGACATTTCTGCATGGAGATGCCAGGACTGGAGGTCGTATGTGAGATCCTCCCCTCCCTACACCCTGTCCAGGAACCACTAGCATCCAGGGCACCCTCTGGGTGCTCTGCTCCACTGCCTGCAGCTGGGGTGGTCAGTCAGCTTTGTGTTGGGGGACAGACAATGATAAGGTGAACTTGGGTGTGTTAGAAGAGCTAACTTCCCAGGGGTTTTCAGCCTATCAATCATTCAGCACATCAATTATTCAGGTTAATTCCCCTTAAAAATATGAGGGGAAATGAGGGGAAAATACGAGTGAAGACCAGAAACATCTGGTTTAGGAGCCTGAGCGGCTGTAACATGCTACACTAGGAGTTTTTTTCAGTGACTAATTTCTAATGGAATTAAAAACATTGATTCCAGTAAAATGGGTAGGGCAGGATAGGATAGGACAGAACAGGACAGGGTAGGGCAGATGGAAGGGATCTACAACAACCATCCAGTACACCTACTTGCACTCTTCAGGGCAGAATCTTCTTTCTCCCCACCAAGTACTTTTAAATCTCTCTTACATCTGGACACAGAAATCTGGAGAGAAATCATTACAGTGATTCAGAAGAAGTCTTTTGCACAGGTGTTAAATGAAAACCACAAGTTGTTGCTGGTGTTTTACTGTCATAAGTAATGACTATAAAACTGACTTTGCCTCTTTGTACCGTTCTGCAATAAAAGGGGGAGTTGAGAAGCATTCTTTTTGATAGATTTCTCAGACTAAAATAAAGTACAAGCGCAGCAATATTATATCTGAGAACTGTTTATTGATAAAAAAGGATAAGTGTTTCTACTAAAGGGAGATGGGAAAAGGAGCAAAGAGGGAAAAAGAGAGAGAGAGAAACAGAAGACAGCGACAGCGTTACCACAAAACCCCCAGCTCTTTGTCAGCATCAGCTTAGCAGGCAGAGCATGCTTGCTGCTAACTGCAGTGTGTTTGTGTAGCTCCCATGGCAAGCTAGGCGCGATTTCCAAACAGCAGCAGGCTGCGTGTTCCTTCTGTCGGTGGGGCACTGTCTGTCTTGGCCATGGGAGCAATCGTGGAGTAGCTGCAGGCTCCCAGCGTCGGGGGCTGGCAGCTGCGGCAGGTTGATCACTGCGGGCTGGTGCTTCAGCAAGGTGGTGCGGGCGGGCAGCGCAGGAAACTCAGCGACAGTGCTGATCGTGGCTGGATGCAAGCAGGCTCCTGCCGCAGAAGACGGCTGCAGGCAGCAGCTGTGGGCTCGGCTGGGTGTAGGCCGGTGGTGGCAACAGGCAGCTGTGCCTGGGAAGCACCACGGGGGCAGCTGGGTGCAGCAGCGCCCGCTCCGTTGTGGAGGCAGTGGAGCACGAGGTGCAACTGGATTCAGATTAGTGATGGAGACTGTTTTTCCAGATCTCTGCTTGAGCTTGAAGGATGCTGATTTTATGATAGGCCCCAGCTAATTATTTCTCCTTTTCTTTCTTAAAGTGATAGTTATGAGTTACCATCTGCAATTTAAAGCTGAAAAGTGATTCTACTGTTACTCTTGATTTTCTATGCTCTTCTGTGTCCAAGGGTGACTCCAGACTCCAAAATACCTCTGTGTGAAACCTATGGAAGGGGTCTGAGATGAAACTTAGTTGCTGAACCATCCTTACACTCAATCTCTGTACCAAGCTACAGTAGCTATCACAACCCCAGAATTTTGCATATAAAAGGCCCTGTCCAGGACAGGTTTGGAGTCAGTCTTCCTGTCCCTCTGTCATTTGCTAAGAAAAGGTGAAAAATTAGGAGCTGCCTGCTGCTGCTGGGCAATTCATGCTTTTCCCTTTGTGACAAATGACCACTCACTTTAAAATTTCGAAGGTTTATTAAACCTTCAGCGCACACAACACAGGACTGAATGAGGTAATAGTGACAGCGCCGGGAACATGGCCAGCTGCCAGAGGCTCATCCACAAAATGACTTTTATACCCCTGGTGTTGTGTCAGCCAACCCTGGCCCCTTCCAAAAGTCTGCCAGTCGGCTCTTCTTTGCTGTCCATTTCTGGAGACCTTCTTGCAACTTGATTGGAGATCAGGTGTTGTCAAGCCAAGCCTCCCCAGCAACAGGCTTTACCCATTCCCAGCTGCCCCATGCAAGTGGCACACGTACACGCCCTCCCTCCACATGTCCCTGACAACCCTGACAACCAAGGCTGTCTGGTGGCAACAACACGGGGGGGAAAGGGGACTATGGGGAGAACAGAGGGTGTCCAAACAACAAACTACAATAATATAACTGTGGGAATACACAAGTCGGAGAGTGAAGCAGACTTAATTAGCATATCTAGTTTGATAACCAAGATGCCCTGGCGAGAACAAACAGGCCTTTGAAGATTACATAAGATAGGATTACATCTGTTTACCGGGATAAGGAAATGAAATTAAACCTTCCTAAACAAGATATGTTGTAAAATGCATAAGTTTGTCTGTACCATGCATAACTTTATCTTTGTAGTAGTAAATATTAACCTTCCTAGAAATGGTATATAAGCTTTGGAAAAATCTCAGTAAAACCGAATTCTGATCACCGAATCAGGGTTCCCGTCTCTTATTCAATCGCCGATATATAACCATACATCAATAAAAGTTCTCTTAACATACACACAGTATTCATTCCTTAATTGCAAGAGTTGATGATCCTATTACCCATCTTCTTGCACTAACATTCCAACCAATAACAAAAGAGCAAAACTGGTCTTTTACAGAGAAAACGAGACTTTGTAGAGGTACAGAATGGTCTACTCTTGTCAAGTCCCTTTCAAGAAGGTTGTCACTTGTTGCACATCTGCCATCTCCCGTGGGTCCTTGAGAGCTGTCATTGCTCTCATCTCTTGTCATCGAAGAGGATCTCCTGCTTCAGAGTGGATGTCTCATATGTAGTGATGGTTGAGACTCAATAGATACATCTTGTCACCTCTTTGATTGCTTTCAATTTTGGATCCTTTAGAGGTCCAAGACAATGTTATTTGTTCCTGAAGATTCTGGGCACCAGTGCCTGCCCTTTGACTTAACGTAAGGAAGGTTCTTGGGCACTGTGTCCCTTACTGTTCTTATGCTTACAGCCATGTCTGCTGGCAGGCAAAAAAAAACGTGAGCTGGTTGAATTCCTTTTGTCTCCCAGGCAAGTGACAGTATTTCCATGTCATATTTGAACATAGAAAGGGGCTATTTTATCCATAATAAGTGTCTATTTTAATCTCTGAACCTCTGATTTCAGACAGCTGAGTTAACAATTCAGTTTGCTGATGAGTTTGCACATGAAGCCAGTTAGTTTCTTCCCATAAAATGACATGTTTTCAAGTCAGCCTCCGGACTCCCAGGATATGCCTGGATTTGGTATACTAGAATCACCTTGTTCTACCTCCCATTTAAGAATGAAATCTTGAATAAACATTTCTACGAAGCAGATTTGTTCAACCTCATTGTTCTGTCCCTCCCTGGGCTTCCACCAAAGCTTATACATTTGTCTCTTTACACAGCACTGAAGCCACACCTTTTTAAGGGTCCCATCCCAGTTTTCTAGAACAGCACATAAGATTTTTGGAGGTAAGGGTTTTTCCTTTTGTTTTTCTTTCTCTTAGGAACTTTGCTACAGAACAATAAGGACCAGGTACTTAAGAGAGACAAAAGAAGTTGCCAAGCTCAGGGGAGCTGAGCTGCACTTCTCTTATCTGAGCTTTTCTCTCGGAGGGGCAGAGATACCGCGAGAACTGGACTGGGAAAAAAAGGACTGGGGCAGCCACTAGCTCCCCCACCGACTCTCTTGCTCTCTCTCTCTCTCTCTCTTGGCTTTGGAGGGGAAGAAGGCAGCAGATGCTGTGGGAAGAACCCACTGCAGGATTCTGTTTTCTGCTGCCTTCTACCGTGAGTGGAGCTCTGCTCGTAAAACGATCATTGCACTGGGACCTTATTAATACCCTACCTCACCAAACAAAGAACCCTTTCACCATCTGCACAGGTGCCTCAGGGGAAACCTCCAGAATACCTGTGCCCCTTTTCCCTCACAAGGAGTCTCTCCCTGCAGTGTTCTGGAGTCACGCTGTTGCTGCCCAGCCCCTCTGCTGTTCCTTTACCACTGTTCTGGGTTTTTCACTACACTGTAGCCACACAACCCCTGCCAGCCGGGAGGGTTCCAGGCACAGCTGCAGAGTGTCTGATAGATCTCATCTACCACTCCAGGACTTTGCTCATCCCTGCCTTCCCAGCTCGCTACTGTGAAGTTCCTGCTACAGCTCCTTTTGCTATTGAGAGGGGGCACCAGGATCAGCTTCCCCTGTGAGTTTGTAAAGGAAGGTCTTTCTCCATCCCCTCCTTTCGGCTGTGTCTGCAGTTACTGTGTGGAGAGAGACAGCTGAAACTCGCGCCACAGCGCCCCCTGCAGGCGCGGGGCAGTCACGGCAGGGCCCTGCCCGGCCGGGAGCCAGCAGCGCCCCTGCCGGCCGTGCCCGGAACTGCACCGCAGGGGAAGGCGCCGCAGCCCAGAGAGGCTGTCCCTGGGCTTCTGATTTCGTTTGTTGTTGCTGCTGGTGTTGTTTGTTTGTTTCTCTTGCAATCCATATACATGCTAGTAAAGAACTGTTATTCCTTTTTCTCATGTCTTTGCCTGAAAGCCCCCTCATTTCAAAATTATAATAATTCAAAGGGAAGGGTGTCATATTTTCCATTCTAAGGGAGATTCCTGCCTTCCTTAGCAGATACCTGTCTTTCAAACAAAGACAAAGATGAAGTTTTAAAATACCTCAAGATTTATTTGCAAGGATTTTCAAATGCTAATATCTGTAATGAGTCCTGTCAAAGCCCTTCTGGAAAGCCGCTTCATTTTGGGGTTTCCTCTCTACTCTAGCTAGGGTGTTTAGTTGACCTGGCTGTAGGCTCCGTCCATGGAGGGGCAGAACACCTTGCAGAGGTAGCAAAATGATTTAAGAACTTGACTCGGGCTAGACACTCTTCTAGGCACTGAGAGAGTGCTCACTGGATCTTCAGAAATCTTGAGAAGTGTACCAAAGGCTTGATCTTCTGTTTGACAGGTAACGCTGGTGTTATCTGCTAACTGGCATTGTGCACATATCCCACACTGGTGGAGACATATATTGATAAGAGCAGGTGCTAACTCCACTGAAAACAACCCTGTCCTGCTTTCACAGGTATCCAAGGACATCCCATCCCTGTATCTCCTTTCCTTGTATGTAGACTTCATCCCACACCTGACCACCATCAACCTCTATGGTGACAACAGGTGAATTCAGAAGTTGAAGTTGGGTGGACTTGAAAATATGTGGGATACTTGCTTACAGCAACAAGCATGCAGCCCGCACCCCACTCTCCAACAGCAATGCAATTGGCAGCAACATCGCCCCTCACTCCCCACTTTCTGCACTGCTTACATAATTGGGGAAATTCTGCATCCCATTTGGAGCCCAACAACCTGTCCCCACTGAGTGAACTTCTTCATCTGTCTGAAAATATCCCAGGGACCCTAAATCCCACAGACTGACATACTTCAGTTGCTCTATAAATAAAGGGGGGAAAAAAGGCAATATTCTCCTTTTCTCAGTGCCTCTTTTTCTAACAGGTTATACCTTGTGTGTTAAATACAAAAAACCCTCTGAGTTATGTAAAAGTCTTCAGCTTTAGCATCATGTATGTCCTGTCCTGCTGTAAAACTGAGGAGCCAGAGAGGATTCTTTTTAATGGATTTCTCGGATGAAAATAAAGTGCAAACGCAGTAATATTATATCTGAGAATTGTTTATTGATAAAAAAAAGTAAGTGTTCTCAATAAAGTGGGGTAGAAAAGAGAGCAGAGAGGGAAAAGAGAGACAGAGAGAGAAACAGAAGACAGGGACAATGTTACCGCAGGAATCCCAGGTGCTCTGTCAGCATCACCTCAGCAGATGGAGTGTGCATGCTGCAAGCCACAGCAGGTGTGCAAGGCTTTTGTGAGCGGATGGGCACAATTTCCAAGCAGCACCATGTTGCATGTCTGTGCCATCGGCAAAGAGCAGGCTGCCATGGGTATGGACGCGCTGCTGAAGCAGCTATGGGTTCTCAGGGTCAGGACGCAGTGGCTGTGGGCGGCAGCAGCTGCGGCTGCAGCTCAAGAAACACGGCAGCGGTGGAGGTCATGGCTGGGTGTAGGCAATGCCTGCCCGGTCGGGGAAGCAGCAAAGCACGAGGTAGCTGCAGCAATGAGCTGCCTCGCAGAAACAGTGAAGTGGGGCAGAAGAGGTGAGGACAGGGAAGCAGGAACACAGGGGAGGAGGAGGGCCAAGCTGACCCTCCAAGCGAGCCCCTGATCCCTCTAAGAAAGCAAAGCAAGATGGCCCTGGTTGAGTTGCAGTTAACTTTTATCTGCTAAAGCTTCTCCCGCAGCCCAATTTCCTGGGCATTTTTTCCCAGGCATCTGGGAGTCTGCTCCGCCAGCCAGTGGGGAGTCGCTCACAGCCCGATCATGGAAGCTTTCTCTCCCTCAATTCACTGGCAGGTGGAGTCACCCTGGCGACAGGGCTGCCAGCATGTGTACAGCCCGTATCGGAATCCTTCACCTCATATATAACGTATGTTGAGGCATAAATGAATATCATATTGGTCCCTCTCAATGTAACACCTGAAACACGACAGTATGCTACTCTATAGCAATGTCCTACTATTACTAAATTACTCTTTTTAAATTATCTTCTTTTAATTACCTTCTTCCTCTCACTGAAGGCTAACTTCTTCAGGACATAAGTAAAACGTATCTGGATTTCTTACTTTATGTCTTTGCAATTAATGGAAAAATGCATTGTGTTTTCATTTCTCCCTTTTTACTCCTGAACACCACATTAAAAAATGGAGGTTTTGTACCACAATCCTAAAATCCAGGTAGAGAGTAAGAAATTACTTGCCCTTTATATGTACCACACAATATAACAAGTCAAAAATCAGTTACTGGAGTACAACTAATGAGTGTCCTTCTGCACAAAATGCAAAACGTAGGCAGCACACAGGAAGATGCTGTTAAGGCCCACCATGGTCCTCCCAGACAGCACCACGTCTTCAACCATGGAGATTGGCAGCATGGATACCAGTTTCTCCCAAAATAAATTAATGGGAGTCTCGCCTCTGACTAAAAACACAGCAGAATTTGGTCTAAATTTACCTGTCATAGGCAAAGGCACTGCCTGGTTCAAGACAGAGGACAGAACAAAGTGTTTCTTGCTGAGCATTTCTGATGGATTAAGGAGCTAATGCTCTTAATCTGCAAAATTACAGAAACCCACAAAAAGTAAATCTTGAGTCATAGGTGAAGTGTTTCTTGGGCAGCTGTGATTAGTCTTCTGCCCCACTTACAATTCCCCCACTTTGGGAAAGATTTTGACAATGCAGAAATAAAAATTAAGAAACTGATGAGAGTGTATCTGACATAAGCTGATGACCAATTAATGAAGAAGGTAAAAATCACACCTTTGTCCTGAAAATTGTCCATAAGTCTACAGGTATTGCCACCTATGTACAGCAACGCTGTGTTGCCTTAATTTTCTTCAAACTTGGGCACCTTACACCATTGGCAAAAGAAAAGTACTAACTAGCGTGTATGACTCTGAGGCTTTAATTGTACCAGTAAAGCCAGTTACTGCTCTGTGTTTTGCATCAGGCCACACTGAAGTGTGCTCCCTCTGTCCCCATGAGCATGACGGGCTGTGGTGCTGGGAGTGCACCCTCTCATCCTCTGTCTGGCCCTCAGAGGAGCTGTTGGGAGGGCACTGTAGCTGACTGAAAGGTCGTCCTAGGGACTGAGCAGCACCATGCAAGCCAACATAATCAGAAAACTCATGTCGGGCTACAAAATCCCTTCTGGAAGTTAGGAACAGAGGTTGCAACTGCTTGCACACACTGCTCCAGCATGAGGTGGTGTGGAGCACTGCACATCAGCGCTGTCCTTGCTGTTTGGGGCAGTTCAGCACCCCTGAACCCCTCATCTGTGAGTCCTGTCTGCAGCAGTTGCCCAGGTGACCTGGAGAACACTGTATCACTGCCACACTGGGTGCAGCAGCATCTCTTTCAGGAAATCAAAGACAAATCAGACAAATTTCCATACAAATCCAAGCTGCATCTCTGTACTGGTTTTGGCTGGGATAGCACTACTTTTCTTCCCAGTAGCTGACATAGTGGTGGGTTTTGAATTCGGTACTAGAACAATATTGTTAGTAACACTGATATTTGGAAGGTGCTCAGTAGAGCTTACTCTAAATTAAGGACGTTTCAGTGTCCCATGCTCTGCCAGTGAGAAGGTGCACAAGGACCTGTGAGACACCGTGGCCAGGACAGCTGACCTAAACTGGCTGAAGGGAGCATCCTACCTGGTGTCTATAAACAGAGGAAAGTTGTCCAGGAGTCAATGATTACTGCTTTGGGGACAGGCTGGGCATCAGATAGTGTGAGCTCAAAAGTTGTATCGGGCATAATTTGTTTCTCTTGGGTTTTAGTCCTCTCTCACTTGCTCTCCTTTTTGTTACTACTATTATAAGTAGTATTAGTGATATTATATTTTAGTTTTGATTACTAAATTGTTCTTAACTCACAATTTGTTTCTTTCTGATTCTCCTCCCCCACGGGAATGTGATGAGGGGTGTGAGCAAGCAGCTGTGGGGTACTTACTTGGTGGCTGGGGAGGATTAAAGCATGACGACATCCTGTACAGTCCCCCACACACCACCTGTGCCGCTCTAACATCTCAACGAAGTCCATGAAATGTAATCAAATGTAATCCATGTAATGTACACAAACGTGAGAGGAGGAAAATCTTGGAGAGTTTGTCAAAGACTGCATGTTTATTTACCCAAGTTTTGTCTGTGAGGGGTAGGCACAAACAGACAGAAAACTAGGGAGTATCTCCAGGAGCAGAGGCAAAAGTGGCACTATCTGACTTACACGTTACAGGTCCATTCTCTCTGAATCTTGGAATAACAAGAAGAGTACCCCAGCCTTCTACAGTAAATTACAGAGTTTTTAGATATCTGTAGCACTTTTCAGAATTATATTTTCACTTGAGTTCAGTAGAACTTCCTACAAAGCCTATACATTGGATTTTGCCTCTTCTAGTGCTGAAGATTTTGCTGTTGCCACTTCATTTAATCAGAAGTACTGTTAATCTGATATGTGTTACTGTTTTCCCAGGTTTATATTGCTATATTAGTCAACTTCATTACTTAAACATGTACTTGAACAACTATCCAGTTCTAGTACAGGATACCCTTGGATATAATACAGGGAATCAGAACAAGAACAAACCCCAGTAAGTTGCTTTCTATTTTTGCAGAGACTGTGACAAGCTTCTTTACAGCAATCAGACAGAAATGGCAGGCAAACTATGTTATTGTCATCAGCCCACTGCATTGCATCACAAACCTCTGAAAAAGTCTGGTGATGTTCTTTCCGGAGGAGTTCAAACGGAGAAAAAATTTTTGGGAAATGCAAATACTAGTGCAATCATGTTAAAAATTGTTTCCTTGATTAAAAGGTGGTTCTAGCCACTAGAAGAGAAAAGGACAATACCACTGCATGTTCCTGGCAGGTTCTGCAGCAGATGAGAGAGTCATTAATCCTGTTTAAATTTGCTAGAACCATAAACACATACAGATATAAAATATAATCACTTGTGTTTTTCTTTAAAGGTCCAGGAACCAAAGTGTTGGAAATTATCATTCACAAACCACTGAGAAACCACTTTTGGCATATATAGGACTTCTGACCTTTTCAAATATTAACAAAATCAGATGCTCAATTTATGATTGAACAGAAACTGTGTGAGATGATGTTGGTTTTGCATTTACTTTAAGGAAAAATTAGGTTTCGTTCTAAGGAAAACAACGTGTTTTTTTCAAGCTATGTAATATTTTCTAGACAAATGTTACATTCTTCTGTAATTCTTTTCTTAACTTTGCTCCATTTAATGATTCTATTCACTCTACAGCTCTTGGATTGGCAAGGGGTCACCTCTTTTCATTCAAAGCCCACACCCAGTTCTCCCTGCTGCTCAGAATGGGTCTGAGTTTGCTGCTCTGGCACTGCTCACCCTGCCCACCCAGCCTGCTCTTCCCACCCTGCACACCATGCCGCGGGTGGTTTCGAGGTGCACGCTACCATGGTTGGCAGTAAAGAGGCACGGGGAGCTTCTCTAACACGAGACAGCCTGGTACTGGGCGTCCCAGTGCCTGGGGGAGCTTTTTCACCTCAGAGCTCACATGTACCTGCTGTGCTGCAGTATTCCACACCAGTAAAACCTCCCAGAGTCCTCAGCCCTTGCCATGCAGAGCAGCCATACTGCAGTGGTGCTAGCCACACAAGACTCGTGCTATTTTAAACATATTTGTGTGCCCCCCACCAGGTTGTTGCAAGGTGAAAAGGCAAGGAAAATCAACAAAATGTTAAATTGTGCATCTACAAGGGCTTCCCAGGGAACATGAGCATGCTCTAACCTGTATACCCCAGTGGTGTCTTTTACATGGGAGGAAGGCTCCAAGGGTCATTTTAACTGTGCTTTCTCCTCCACAGGTTGGGGATGGCCAGGATCCCTGGCCCCTAGCTGGAGTGGCAGCCAGTGTGAGGGGCCACAGCACAGTGCTCCCCAGAGGTGCTGCAGTCAGAAACCACAGACCAGTCCCCTCCGACAGGTAACTGATTGGATTAGGAGTCCTGTCTGACAGCTTGTCTGCTCAGCCGCACGGGCTCATCAACCTCTCTGTCCTGCCTGCTAATAAACTCAGCTCGTGGGACCATTCTGCTTGATGATCTCTCCTTGGGGAGTTTTTAAGGCTTTGCTCTGTGAAAACTACTTGGAGTCTATTAAAATTGCAGCTCTGCTGTTGTCATTTTGTCCCAGAGAGTCATGGGAGGTGCCTGTCACCCAGGTGGAGGTGACTATTACATATTCAAGTGAAAAAAAACAACCCCTGCTTTGGGAAGAGAGGCATCCCCGCCAGCAAATGGAATGGAAGGTGCTTATCTGACACTTTAAGGGATGAGCCTGAGGAAAGGAGACACGACAGTGTATCACTGTACCCTTGCTCTGCTGCTGGAAACACCTGTGATGCCTTTGTGGAAGCGATAAAGCAAATGGGCAACTCTTGTCCCTGGGCTCTAGGTCATCAGCCCAATGCTGCTGCTTCTGCTCCTCACCTGTGGGTGCTGGCAGCTGGCTCTCCAGGCTGCAGGAACTAAGTGACAGGCACCTGTTGGAGAAACTGCCTGCTCCACAACTTTGGAATTTAGCCGTGGCAGAGTTGTCTGCTTTCAGGATGGGATTCTGCTTCAGTACGTCTACATATACTGGCAGTCATCTCATAAAGGACACTGCCTGAATAAATCAGAAGATAGCAACTGTGGGATCTATAGTATCTATAGAGGACTTATAAAAAAAATCACCATTTCAATTCTTTTCTTGGATTCACCTTTGGAGAGCTAAGGAGAGGCAGCCTGAGAAGAGCTGAAAGCAGAAAAACAAATTTAAGTCTTCCAGGCTGTAAAGCTGCCGTGGCTTTTGCTTCAGCCACCACAATGAAAGGACCATAAACTCTAATATTCTTTGTTAAGATAAAAAATTAATGGATGCAGAGTCTCAGGCTTAGTTGATGCAAAATAGTACAGTGAGATTTCAAGTTTTGTTTTCATTCAGCAGCCAGTGGGGCAAATTCTGGATCTGTGTTAGGCTTGGGAAAATCTTCCAGCACCCTGGTATCAACAAGGCATCAGAAACTTTTTGGCTGTTAAAATGTCCAAAACTTTCATGATGCACTTGAAAAAACACAGAAGGAATGAAATATGTATCTGATTAGGCAGATTAGATTATAGAAATAATTTTAAATTGTGGACAAGCAGTCTTGGTGGCTACAGAGATCTGCTCTTCCCTTTGTAAAGGCCTGTATTTCTTTCCCAACAGAGCCACCCCAATAAATGTTTCCCCTAATGCACAGTCGTGTCTGGAGAGTTGGGTTTGTGTCTGGAAGCTGTCCCTGTGTGTGCTCTCAGCCACAGACCCTGCAGTTTGTAGTGCTGTCTCGGAGTGATTTGTAATGATAAGGTATTCCCAAAATCATCTAATGCCCGAAAATTGTCACTGTATCTTTAAGATTCAGCAGTTGGGAATTTTGGTGGGGTGGGGGGGAGTTGGCTTTCACCAACGTGGGGGGCGTTTTTAAAAAGCTGCCCACCCAGGCTCTTGCTCCCTCACGGCTCAGGACAGGGAGTATTTGTTCTGCTGGCACAGTTTGCTTGGTGCTCAGGCCAAGGTTTATTTTTCCTTTTTTTCGTGGTTTTGGGTTGTTTTGTTTTGTTTGTTTTTGGTTTTTTGGTTTTTTTTGTTTTTTTGTTGTTTTTTTTGTTTGGTTTTTTTTGTGGGTGTGGGGGGTGTGTGTGTGGGGGGGTGTGTGTGTGTGTGTGGTTTGGATTTGGTTTTGGATTTGGATTTCTTTGGGGGTTTTCTGTCCATGGCCTATAAAAAATGGTGGATCTTTGGGGGCTGCTTGAGGGAGAATTCTGCAGCTGCCTGTTCAGGACGTGGCATCGCCATCAAGTGCGTTGAGCTGGGAGGAGGACACCAGGAGTGACCCCAGCATAGCTGCCCTGCTTTGCCTACTGCTGCCAGGAGAAAGACGGGGGGAAGCGAGGGCAATAAATATAGGGCATTTTTTCTGCTTACCACTTTGCAATCTTCCTCTTCAAATACTTCAGATACTTACAGAAGAAATGCAAAAGCCAAGTGCTGACTGTCCTTGTGTTATTTCGAGGGTTCACCAGTTCAGAGTGACAAATTGAGGTCTTGCAGCTCAGGCACGAGGCCTCTGTGCACACTCTGCACAGCTCTGCCAAAATGTAAAATTCAGGATCCTTTGCTTCTTGGACCCTTTAGCTGCCTTGTTCCTGTGACAATTGTGACCACAAAGAGGACGTGCTCACACCACTAATTAACACATCTGTTGTATAATTTCTATGCACCCTTACCCATTTCTACACATCCATTACGTCTAAGGTAAATTTCAAGGGGGAAAAATTGGAATCTTCCATTATTTCCCATGTGCCATATTTTCACACTGGCATAAGGGGAAAACATAATGTTGGAAGAGATCACGCTTTAATTCAAAATCTTAAGTGAGACATGAATAAACTGGCCACAATTTGCGTACTGTTCTCCCCATTTACCTTATGTTCAGTGTAAAACACATTAAAAAATTAGTATGAATTTCCATCTTCTGGGATGTGAAAACAGCATGGTCCTCAAAACCCACAGTACTTTGGCCATGATGATATCTTTGTGAGACTGTGTCTCTCTAAGTGTAAGCACAGCAGCTTCAGCTGGTGAGCAGCAGTGGCCATTAAAATGATGGCATGTGCAAATTGATCACAATATTTAGAAAACAGCATTTGGCTGATCAGTTGCAGCATTTTGATTTTGCTGTAATTGTCTTTGTAAGAAGACTTGAAGTGACTATGAAGTCAAATTACTGCATGGCTGTAGACCTCTACTGTCATGTTTTGATAAGTCTTTCAGGGGAATTATCTCTTGGAGATTTATGTTGTGACATGCTAATGTTTATGCTGTGGCACCTGTCCATGACGGGGGGATTGGAGTAAGTGACATTTAAAGGTCCCTCCAACCCAGGCCCTTCTATGGTTCCATATGCCACCCCTGTTATTTGGTGGAAGGTCAATCCAGTTAGTATTCCACTCCCAGATCTCCTGTGAAAAAGCAAAGCAAATTCAGATGTTTTGTTACGTTCCAGTTTGAGTTTGGCATTGGGAAGGGTAACCTGGTGGCAGCAAAACCTGCACCAATGCTGAGGTCTCCTCATGGTCCAAGCTCTGTTTTGGGATCAAAATAGCCTTATACACCTGAGATACATGAAACCCTCATAGCCTGGTGACAGGAAAAATGTGCACCTGCAGTCGAGGTTCACAGGATACACTTGTTGTTGACTCTAATTATTCATAGGAATGTGGTGTAGAATGGTGAGGAGAGGAGAGGAGAGGAGAGGAGAGGAGAGGAGAGGAGAGGAGAGGAGAGGAGAGGAGAGGAGAGGAGAGGAGAGGAGAGGAGAGGAGAGGAGAGGCTCAAGTCACTGTTCAAAACAAATAGTTTCTGAGGTTTTTCCCTGAATATGAATAACCAGAGGTGTTCCATCCCTTGATACAAAATTGATCAGTACATCTTAAACTCTTTGCTGTTCACACACCCTTTCACTCAAGTTACGCAGCAAGCAGCTCTTGGAGGGACACTCCATCCTCTAGAATGCTTTGGAGCAACTCCAGACATGTCCTATAGCTGGGAAAAGGGTTCCTTGGTGCTCAGATTGTGGTGACAAATCCTGGTCCAGCCACACTACTGCGATAGGAGTGAACCTGATGGACAAGGGCAGCCTGGGCACACTGGAGATTGCAGTTAGTGCAGGCTGCTGCAGTTGTTCTCCTGGGATGTTGATGGGAAAAGGTCTTGCAGTGGACAGGGACATTGGGCAAATTGCTTCAAGGAGATAAAATCTGTGACCAGCACTGGGGCTGCCAGTCCTCACAGCCTCTCTCTGCTCTGGTTCCCAAGCAACCTCTGTTCCCCATCTCCTTCCTGGTCCAAATTCAGATCAGAGACAGTAGTAGTGACCTTCTCTCATTCTAACATACGAAGCAGCGATCCTGAGCACCTGAGGCTCATGCCAAGACTCCCAGAGCCTGGCTACCTCGTGGAGTCCCTGCCTGTCTGGCATGGTCCCTCCATGCTGGGAAGCTGTCAGCCTCTGGGGAGCCACCTACCGCCTGCCGGCCTGGCACTTTTATCATGCACAGTAAGAGGAGACATAATCAATTCCCCAGTTGGCACTTTGCACTGAATACACACTTTTTCAGTCTGATAGCAGGACTAAATTAGTTATTTAGCAATGAGACCCTAATTTAAAGTGAGCAACTGCCCTGACAAGGATCATTGTTCAAGGCTGTCCCCCCTTTGCTTTCAGATGAGAGGCCCACCAATCCATGGAAGGGGATAAATAGACAATTAGAAAATAGATATATTTTGTTAGTTCTACAAAGCTCCCTGGTGCTGTCAGCCTCACAATAAAGGGGGCTCTGGTAAATTGGTGGGCAATGAAAGCCAGCTGTACAGTCATCACTCCTACAGACACAAAGCCATATGTGGCCATTTACAGAACATCCCTGAAAATAGATGGAGCCAATAAGACCAGGGAGAACTAAAAATACTTGACAAAGTTGCCTGCTCTTCATTTAACAAGAATAAAATATCTAATGGCATGTAATAGAAGCCATCAATCACTCCTGAGTACAGAACAGGTTTAATATTCTACTTTTAACTATTAATGCAAGTTTTTATTTATCTGTAATAAGTCAGCAATTAGTATCTACCGTGTGCAGCATGGTGACGTTGTGCAAGGGGTCACAAAAGGCATGGGCCCAGCAGCACAGCTGCAAAGATATCCAGGCTCAAACATGGCAGGGGTGGGAGACACAGACACGATAAAGAAAGAGGACCGAAGGTGGGAAACTGCCTCTTCAAAGATAATGAGATATCTGCAAGCACTTCCTAGCAAATATTCCATTTAGGCTTGCAAGCAAGATGACATTTCCTCTTTTTACTTATTTACTTTTACTCTTTCTAGGCAAGGACACGTGAACAGGTGTTAGGGGAAGTCCTTCAACTACCTGCTTACTATTGATAAATATTTGTAGTGCTTTTCCTGGAGCTAAGGATTATAAAGTAGAATACTCCTGACAAGTCCTCAGTTCTGCAAAGTGGGACTGTGGTGTGGAGTTCAGCACTGCATCTAGGCAACAACACATGGATGTCAGGCATGAGATGGAGCTGAGTCACACCACACCTTTACCTTCAAGGTGCCCGCGGCATATGCATGCCACTGCTGAGTCATCACACCTGCTCTAAGAAGCTACTTCTTCATGTAAGCAATCAGCCAACCAAATGCCAAGTTTCATCAAAATAAACTCAAATGATTTTGCCTCATATTACCACTGCTATAAAACAGGACAAAGCTGCTACAATGCCTGGAAACTGGTATTTAATAACCATGGAGCCATGGCCCCCTCACGAGATAAAAACATGCATCAGCAAGTCAGATGGTACTGGCTGTGGATGTGACTGCTCATACTCCACCCTGTAATGTTGGGGTCTTTGCCTGTACTTAGAGATGGCATATGCTGCAAGGAAACTGTCTACCCTCTTGCCTATTTTTAGTTGCTTCCACAGGACAAGAATTGTAATTTATTTTGCAGAGCAGCAAATGTCACATCCTATGAGTACGTTGTTGTACAAAATGCAATATAGTAACTGGAGAAAAGTGACCTTCCATAATGGAAGTGTCCTATAGAACTAATAGAAAATGATAACCAATAGCTTTTACCAGATAATTATATCCCTCTTCTAGAACAGTTTTAAAAGCCAAGGACATCTCTATCCATAACACTGTGCACTTCAGGCTTGTTAGGTGTGTGTCTTTTTTTTTTTTCTTTCTATTCCATTAGAGCCAAATTAATTTAATCTCAGTCTAAAAAAGTTCACGTTGATATTGTCAGGGATTCAGACACAAGGCTTAACCTTTTGACTATGATTGACCAGCTCTTCCTTTCAGCATGTACCACAAGCGTAGAAGATTGCAGTCTTTCAAATCTAGCTTAATTGATCTTAAAACTATTATGTTTTATTTTCATGGGGACTGCTGACTGGGTAACAAATACAGAATTCTTTATATATGTCTACAGCCACACATGAATGCAGATTTGACATGTCCTCTACCAGTGCAGGGTGCCATCCTGAACTGAAGCCTCTTCCAAGGGCTTTTTGGTCTGCTTTTGAAAGATTTCAGCAGCTGCACGTGGTGATGGTAGTAACTGAAGTGCACACCTCCTGATGCATAGTTATCTGTGTCAAAGTAGAATAATAATTTAGTTTCTGGGAACCTACAGAAGAATACTTCTAGGAAAAAAACCCCATGGCTTAGGACACATCCACTGTTCAGTGCCACTATAGCTACCTGAAACAGAAAACAAGCCTCCATTTACCAGCAGAATGAGGACAGAAAAATGAGCAAATTCACAGCACTGGGAAGAAATGGGCATTTTTCCTTGACAAGCTCAGACAGAGGATAGAAACAAGTTTACACTTTGACCTCCCTGAAAATGTTATAAGAGTCTCCAAATAAGGGCCAGAATAACAATAAACAACACAGGTCACCAGTCCCATTTTTCCAACACAAATATCCATGTGTCTGGGAACACCAGACCTGGGGAAGTACGGGTTCTGTCCCAGATTGTCATGTTTTTTGTGATAGGTAGTAATACTTTGTTTTGAAAGGGAAAAAAACACTGGATTCATAGAGCTACCAAATATTGCCCACATACACTTTCTGTCATCAGACTCAGTTACCTACATCTGGATCGGGTTCCATTGCCTTAGAAATCCCTCATGCTTTCTTCTCTGGTACAAAATAGCAAAAGTTTCTATGAACTGATCTTTCCATAAAAATTTAGGGCAGAATCTCAGAATGCTGGGGGTTGGAGGGAGCCTGGAGATCATGCATTCCAACTACTTGCTCAAGCAGGGCCACCAGGACTGTGCCCAGCTGGGATTTAGACATCTCCGAAGATGGAGACTCCACTGGGATGATGCTCAGTCACCTTCACAGTGAAGAAGGGTTTGCTGATATTCAGAAGGAATCTCCTGTGCTTACATGAGTGCCCATGGGCTCTGTCACTGGACACCAGTGAAGAGAGCCTGGCTTCCTCATCATCATTCCTGCCATCACTGACTTATACACATGGATAAGATCCTCCTGAGCCTGCTCTTCTCCAAGCTGAATAGTGCCAAATCTCTCAGCCTGTCCTCATAGGAGAGATGCTTCAATCCCTTCATCGCCTTTCTGGTTGTGGGAGGCCCAGCACTGGACACAGTACTCCAGATGTGTCTCACCAGCACTGAGTATAAAGAAAGGCTCACCTCCCTCAGACTTCTGGAGGCACTCTTGCCCAGGATGCTATTGCCTTCTTTGCTGGTTCATGGTCAAATTTGTGCTCACCAGGACACCTAATGTTATTTGGGCCATCTGCTTTCCAGCTGGGTTTCAGGGTCATCCCTCCTCATGGGCAGAACTTGGCTTTTCACTTTTTTGGACTTCACAAGGTTCTTCTCTGGCTTGCTGGCTCTAGTTAGAGAAAAAAAAATCTCCCAAGAGAAGGATTTAATTACTGGAGTTGTATTTGTAGTAGTCAGCTAAACAGGCATGATCTTACTTGAGGTGTCACACTATGAGGATGGAACAAGAGATCTTGATTTGCACACCCAGAAAAACACACTGAATGTGTCTGGACAGTGTACAGTCAGCAGTTCAGCGCAGCCCATTGCTGGGCTCCTTGTAGTATAGGGTACATGCGTGTGTGCCCTGTCCTCCACTGGTGTCAAACCATAGCTGTAATGGGAAGGAGCATTTTTCAATCCTAAGACACCCCAGAAGGGTTCCAGATCTTTGTCTTTCCCAACAACTTTGTCTTTCCCACCAGAGAGGTGGGCTATTCCAAACAGACCTTATCTCCCTATCAATAGATTGGAGCTCAAATCCTCTCTGACCTGCATACACCTCCTAGAACCAAAAGACCATTGCAAACCATTTGCATGGGCACAAACAGCAACAACATCTCTCACACTTTGGAGGCAGTGTAAGCCAACTGGACAGGAGCAGACAGAGCATGCAGAGATGCTTGTTTTTCCTTGTTAAATGTTCAAAACCTTAGGAAAATGCAAACTCCTCATAACTCCAAAAGTGACAACAGCCTGGATGAATCCCTTCAGCAGAGCGATTGAGATTGCTGAAGATTGTAGGAGTTGCATTCAAAGTGATATTCAGAGCTCTGGCTGCAGAAGATAGAACACAGTGCTTGCAATCCATCGGGACAGGTTTGGAATACTGCTGTTAAATGGAGTTATATAATTATTTACAAGGCATATGCTTAAAGATCCTTACTATGATTAAATTAACACGTTTTAATACATGAAAATCACCAAAGAGGATGTATTTGCAAGAGATTTTTGTTGTTGTTTACGTTTGATAGGACAAATAAGTAATTGCTTTTCAGGATGAGCTTGTGCTCATTTGCACGATTATGACTTTTTGATTAACCTTTTTTTTCCCCTTTCTGTTCTGTCCATTGTAAGCAGGATCATCGCCTCTTGTAACTTTATCATTTTAATAAACCTTGCCATGCCAGAAGCAACGCAGGACCATTGTGACCTGCCCATGACCACCTGAGCCCTACTTAATTGATTTAATGAATTTACCTTGCACAATCCTTGAAAACAAACAAGTTTAATCAAATCCGTTTGATACACCAAAAACTCGATGGCCACCCTAGTTACATCTTGGTGGAGAAGGTGAGCGTGTGTGTGTGCATGTGTGTGTGTGTTGTAAAAGTTCCTGGGTTTGTCTTTTTAAGAAGAAATTAGCTTTTTCTCTATGACCTTTGCTAAGTGAAACCATACACATGAAGAATACATTGGCTTCTCTCAAGAAAAGGAAAAGAGTAAGAGCAGCCATATAAGTCTATTCAGTCTGTCTGATAGTGATGGGATCATCCCAGTATGGAATGTCCATGCAAGACTACAGTAAGACAGCCATTACTTTACTAAGGTTTTAATTAAATATTATCCCACTAAACAATGATTTACAGTTTACGAGTGTCAGCACCTCAGTTTTAGCAAGATTTACAACTCAGAAACATGAAAGAGGGGCAGTCCTTGAGTTTATAAACTAGTTGCAAAAAAAATCACAGGGAAAGAGATGAAAGAGTTGACTATCCAGTTTATAAAGTGGTCAAAACTGCAAAGCCACAGCATACTGAAAAAAGCTACACACAGAGTGACACATAACTTGAAAACAAGCCAAGTGACTGAGACACTATCCCAGATTGTGATATGTTGGTCCCTGTCACAGAAGCACCTCCAAGAGGGGGAACTGCTGCCCACTACACCCTCATCAAAGCCATCTCCAGAGTCAACACAGGTCACAAGGCTCTCTGCTGCAGAGCAGGCTTCCTTTAAATGTTATGGTGTTATTACTTCTTTTTTTTTTTAAATCACCACCTGTAGTTACACTGAAATTACCTCTCTCCTCCTGCTACTGTACAAGCTCCTTTCTAAGGGAGATCTTTGGAAGTCAACATATGTGTTTTGCTTCAGGTTGAACAAAACACTTGCCCTGACCCTGAAATCAAGGTCAAGGAGAGTGATTTGTGGTGACTCTTGGCTGACTTTTCATGGGGAAAGGAGATCAGCAAACCAAGCACCCAGATCCAGAGCAGCTCATTACCTGGGCAAGACAGGCGTGGTCCCTAAGAGGTGACAGGGAAAACCCCTGCTGAGGAGTGAGTGCTTCACACCAGATGCGGGTACCAACCTGCACAGCCCTTTACCACAGATTGCCACGTTGCTTGGTCGCTTCCCATCCCATTAGAGGCCCAGCAATCAGCATGCAGGTAATGCTCACTATTCCCTGACTCATCAAGGACAAGGGTAAATCAAAGTTAATCAAAGAATCACAGTGTTGAAAGGAACATTAAAGATCATTTTGTTCCAATGTTCCCGTCATGGTCAGGGACAGCTTCTATTAGGTCAGCTTGCTCCTAGCTCCATGCAGTCTGGTCTTGACCACTTCCAGGGATGGGGCATCCATGAGCCTGAGCTCTGTTCCCAAACCCTTATGGAAGCTCAGCTGGTTGCAGCCTATGCCATCAGTGTGGCTAGGGGGCTGTGGACTCACAGTGTTAGGAAACAAGGATTCCAGGGTTTGGGGTACAGAAATCACCCACTCTGCGTCTTAAGTGCATCTGCAGTTCTCTTCTCCAGACTTACAATTCACACATCCATAAAGCCCTTGCAATTTGGATGCACAGCTTCCTGATCGGGTTAGCCCAAAGCACTGTGGCTGCCAGAGGGGCTGCTGGCCCCTTTGCAGTGCTCTGCTTCAGGGTCAGTCCTCTCTGCAGCTTCTCCCTAGCCTCAGGTACTTTCCCCACCAAGGCTCTCCCCAGGACAAGACTTTTTCTTGCAGGCTGGTGCCTGCCAAGGAGGAGACCAGAGGGTCATGCATGAATAGCAAAACAGGAGCTTGCTCTCAGCTGCAGCACACTACCTTCTTCTCCTGTCTTTCTCAAAACACTTACCAGCCCCTGAGGGAGGAGAAAGTCCCCAACACCCTCTCTGTACCATGAGCTCCCAGGAGGGCATAGGAGGAATGTTCCCCCTACGACTCCTGGGTCTAGCATCCTACTCTGGATCTGTGCCTCACTGATGCCCTTTGGGGCTCTGCATCTGAGATTGTTCATCTGACTCCGGTGCTGCAGTAGGTTGGGATCCCCAGCACCCTGTTAGGTCCTCTTTTAGTGCAATGTTCTTTCCTTTCTATCCACATACAACCCAAATCACCTGTCATAGGACTATTTCTGTAAAACTGAGTATGTCTTTGTAGTGGTGCTGTGGCTGAGCAGCCAAAGGGAGGCTCTCAGCCATGCCTGAGAAGTGGGACACAGTTAATTTGGGGATGATTATGATTAAATTTATTGCTAATATAGTATATAAGTATTGCTGATATCGACATAAAACTATTGAAAAAAATATCTAACAACTCATAACAATAATATTGACAAGACCCCCTCTTTGTCTGAACATTCCAGAGAAGTCTAGGTCTGCTTAGTCTCAGATCTGATCACAGTCTGTGTCCAAAGGATTATGATATAAGCATGTTCAGCTAGAAACACACAGGTTACAGTTGGCCTTTCAGAATTCACACACCACAGGTATTATGTTTTTTTCTTTACAGATTTTTTTTCTGTAGATGTGTACTGAACAGGATTTTATCTAAGCAGCCCAGATCCCAATGTTAAAACTCTCTTTTATCCCACAACTTAAACAAAATAGAAAATCTATTACTATGTAATTAATTAAAAATGGATGAGTTCCTAGCTGCTGAGCTTTTATTTAAAAGAAAACTTGTATTATCCTGAACATTTGCATGAGGAGGCTGTAAAGTATTGCTGCACAGTGATATAGAGGGAGCTTAGAAGATCTGAGTGCAGATCTCCATGTTTCAAAATGAAGATGCTGCTACCAACAGCAGGAAGCCACTTTACTGTTTCTCACTTGAGAACTCTGCAGTATCCTGGCTAAATTTCCCTTTCCCAGTATTTGAGGTCAACACATCCAGCAACGCAGTTACATTTTCCCAGCTGGCTTGGGAAGCTGAAACCCTGCAAATAAACACTGAGAAAGGCTGAATATTTTCCTCTGCTTTCTTCTTTCCCAGATAGCTATGGGTTTTCAAGACAATTGGGTCTGATGGGGGATCTCAAATTGCAAATAAAAATTCGATTTTCACAATTGCTAGCACCATTTTATAAGGTAAATCTGAATAATTTCTCTTTTTGGGAAAAAGTTTATTGCTTCTTCTTTGTAGGGCCAACTTTCCCTAATAGTGTCAGTCTCTGTGCTTTCTTCCTTTACTGCTCCTCAGCCTCATGAAACTCCTTAAAAGTTCCCTGGTGTTTCCTGAGCCCCATGAATGTACTGTCTAATGGGGACTTTCTCTGAGCTCAAATATGAAGAATCCTTTCTCTGGCCAGACCTTTGCAGGAACATCCAGATCCTGCACTCCAGGGGAAGGCCTGGTAGAGGTCAAGAGAGGATCTAGCCCTGGAGGTCCCAAACCTGTTACTGTACCTCAGCTTGCCAGTTCCACTGGTATTCATAAAATAATAGAATCACTGAACAGTTTGAGGTGATGGGATAGTAAAGGTCATTTTGTCCAAATCCCCTGAAATGAAATCCCCTCCCACACGTATGAGTAAGCCCCGTCCGGATGTGGGATAGACAGGTGTTCACATGTTTTTATAAGCATGGTGATATATATCACAAAATAAACCTTTTGAAGATGTCCTTGGTCCTTGTTTGGGGGGGTTGGACTAGATGGCTATTAAAGGTCCCTTCCAACCCAAATGTCTTTTTAATTCTATGAATATTGCTTGGCATCAGCAGTGTGATAAGGAAATTGTGTCCTGTAGGATATCTTGGGGTATTTAGTTTTCTTTACAGAGTTTCTTATGACTCATAGTTCTTCCTTGGGATGTATTCTGAAGGTTCAACTTCATCTTGTTGTTGAAGCCAACAGTTTGTCCAAGATAGATTTTTCTCTTTTTACCAGCAGATAAAAGGGAGAATTTAGTCCTAGAAAAGATGGTTATTAACTCACTTTTATTGTACTCTCTTCAGGAAAAGTGGCAAATACTTTGGAAGACTCAAGGGTGGATGAGGGGAGTGGACAGGAAGGGGAGACTGAGATAACTGAAATCTCTGAGAAGCAGCCAAGGACATGAGAGATTTTGGGATGTAATGAGCACTTGGGGAAGGCAGGCCAAGAACATCCTTCACAGGAAGGCTTTGAGTGGAAGACAAAGGACCTAGGAGCTGTCACAAACTGAGAAGGTACAAGAGCTCTGGAAGAAAGGAGAAACTGGTGGAACAGGCAGGGAGGAGAAGAAAGAAGGTGATACAGATAAGAAGGGCCACAAGGCTGTGAGGCAGGCTGTGTGGAAGGAAAATTTACTACAGTAAAAGAGTAATACTGAGAGTAGAGAAAGGCCTCAGTCTGCATCTCCAGGTCTGTAACTAGGGACGACAGCTAACACCCCAAGAGCTAATGTTAAGGACAGGGCTTGGCAGCTGTATGCTTTAGATGGACTTTGGAAGATGAGGTAAGACTTCATGACAGCTTTCCGTGAAGGTCTTGTACTGGGACAGCTGCCAGCTCCCAGGAGGTAAGAGCTGCTGCTTGTTCTGTCCAGCCCAAAACTAGTCAGAATGGTGTTGATGCAATATTGTTGGAGGTTAGATTTGTTTCTTTTTTACTTATAATATTTCTTTCCCATAAATTGCTAGGAGATTGACTGCTGGTACTTAATAGGTGCTTGGACAGAACAAAAGAGGTAGCCAAAGTGGGGAGAGGAGTAAGCACTAGGCTGCACCCTTTTTTGTTGTTGTTGTTCTCTGGGAGTTTCCCTCGGCGGGGGGGGAGCTGACGCAAGTTTTGGGGGTAGGAAAATGAAGGGGCTGGGGAAGGTAGGGGTCTCTTGCTCTGGGCACCAGAAAGACAGCGAGGCTGTTCAGCTTGCTACGAGAGCAGTTTGCTGTCACCTCCAACTCTGGCCCTAGGAAGCTATCATAATCTGTTCGTGCACCCAGGAATTCTGAGCTCACCTTCCTGCTGCCCTGCTGGAGCTGGGCCGGCCCTGTCCCGCCACCACCGCTTCTTCAGCGCTGCTCCTTCTTGCTACGCCCTGCTCTCGGAGGTCTTGCTGGAGCACCGAGATCAGACTGCCCCAGGCTTTGTGAAACAGAGCCCTCGAGGTTCCTCGTTCTGTTCTGTTGTTAATGCAGTAGTTGTTGTTTGTTTTGTTTATTATATATACACTAGTAAAGAACTGCTATTCCTACCCCCAATACTGCTGCCTGAGAGCTCTTTAATTTTCTAAATTATAATAGTTTAGGAGAGAGTTTGAATTCTCAGGGTAAGCCCTGCCCTCCCCAGCAGACACCCGTCTTTCAAACCAAGACAAACATACAAACCAGTCAATTTCTTACTGAGGAGATGTTGGGTAAAGAGTTGTTTTCTTGTGATGCTGAGTCAAGGCAGTAGGAAGGACTAAAGAAGAACTGCTCATTATGATTATTGCTTCTCTGCTGCAGAAACACAATGAATTCTGCCCATTACTCCCAGTAGGATATTTTCCCCCTTCCCTTTCCTTCCTCAAAGAGAAGGTCCTTAAATTATTGTCATCTCAAGATACAAACACAGTTTCTTTTCCCAACACTTGATTAGGCATATAATTTCCACCTTTTATATCTAACATTTAAGTTTAATCATGAAGTTGTTAACCATAAAAAAACTCTTAAATGGATACAGTAAATTCAAAAAAAATTAGTATTTCAGAATGAGCACTTAAAAAGAAAATTTATGCATAGAAACAATGGAGAATTACAATTAAGAGCTCTAGGGATTGGAGAGTGATTTGTCCAGCCATTACACAGTCATTTCAATTTAAATTAAAATTGCAACTATTTTCTAGTCTACTAAAAATATGTGGTGTCACATTAAGAGTTTTAATGGAGCTTTCTCTAGGGAATGTAGCAAAGCTAGTTAGTAGCACATAAATAACCAAATATTGGAAACTGAATAAATTCTTTGCCAAAATGCTAATATGATAAAACCAAAAAATGGCAGTAGATGAGTTTATTTTCTCTAGTGAAGCATAGCCCTCATATTAAAGCAAAGAAACACTTCACAGAGTATCCAAGTCTACATGGTTTAACCAGAGTTGACTGATAAAAATAAATAAATGTCTGCCAGATATATTTTTCTAACCTGACAACTGCCTGTGTGAATGATGCTGCATACTTTGTTAACAAACTACAACAATGCTACCAAAATGTACGATCATCTCTCCTTCACCTAGAATATGCAAAATAAGTTACTATGGTCTATCCAATATCCTTGATAGAGAAAGTTGTCTTACTCTCTAAGTTTGCCGATTTTAGCTTAGTGATTGAGTTTTCAGTTTTAACCACTGCAAAACATGTTTTCAGAAACAGAGATTTTTACTGAGTTGCTTTATTGAAGTCTACCTAAACACTAAGACCTGACTGACCAAAATGTACCCATTCACCAAGCCAAAGACAGCCTTCGGGTGAGCCTGGATGGCTTTTACAATTCAGAAGGTACTTGGGATCTGGCAGCATCAGCTGCTGTGCTGGGTGTGCTAAGCAGTTTTCATAAAGAACAGGATAAAATGTTTTGCCTGCTTTGCTCACCAGCTCTGTACCTGGATTACAGAGAAACACTAAGAACTTGGAGCTCACCCATTCTGACTCCCAGTGCTGCAGGTAGGACATCAGCTGTGGGGGAAATACTGTCCCTTGACCTGCTGCTCTGAGCAGTGCAGCTAACTTCACTCCTAAAAGGAAGAATCTCCCTCCTGCTCCTGTGCTCAAAGATGTAAAGGAACATATCCTGTCTGTAAGTGCCTCCATACCTGTCAGCCCCAGCTAGAGACTTGTCAGTGGGGTGTTTCTTCTTGCACCATCATTAACAGATCAGTGTGCTATGCAGTTCCATGCAATGTCTGCACCTGCAGAAGGGTGGGATATGCTATGTGGGATGGACAGCAACTGTCAGATGTGACTGTAAAGAGGTGTTCTGAGGTCATGGGAAATATCTCCCAAACTTTAAGCAGACTTTAGGGACAGGAGGGTTTGATGCAAATCTTTTTTGAAGCCTGTTTGCTATTATAGCTCTCAAACACCTGGAACTTAAAACTTTAGGGACCAGTAGCTACTACCAAATACATTATAATGAAACAACAATATATTATAATGAAAATTTTATTATCCACCTCTCCCAACAAAAGTTGTCTGTATTTAGACATTGGAAGAGCTTTCCATATGGCATTCTGAGTTGTTTTTTCAACTTGCTGTTTTCATAAATTACAGATGTCAGTACTGTAATTCTCTTAGTTAGTATATTGACTTTTATTTAGTAAAACAAAAGGTAAGAAATCAGGCGAATAGCCTCAACCCTGACCAAGCCTACATAGTTGTGGTGGTATGTTTTTAATAGTTGGTTCCTGTTCTCCTCTATGTTGTGGTTTAGCCCGAGCTGTGCCTCCCTACCCAGTGGCCTGTCATACCCTAGACCTGCCCTTCCCTCCCCCTACAAAATTGTCAATCTCCCCTTTGTACCTACCCCTAATTCTAGAAAGTTCCCAGTCCTTCAATGCCTTATTGGTGTGTTTAAATTGTTCCCTCCCCTTGTGTTCCCTCATTGGTTTATGTATCATACTCCCTGCCTTGTGTTCCTCCCCTATTCCTTCCCTACTGGTTAATGGATTGTACCCTCCTCTGAGACCTCCCCAATTTATAAACCTATGCACACTGGGTTTTTCTGTCTTTCGTCCCTGGACCATCCCTGGAATAAACTGCCTTGGATTCTACACGAAAGATCCCTCCCTGGTCTTTACTTCTGTCCTCAGCGCTTCAGTGTATCAGTGTGCCATAGAGAGCAAGCCCTGCTCTGCTGCTACCCAGACCACTCTTGGTCAGGGAGCAGCCACTCTCGGCGTGGGGCCGGGAGCTAGCTGGGGCCCTCTGGCACCGTGTCAAGTTAGCCAAGTCTGTGTGGTTTTCCTTTGCATTGCATCTACACCAAAACTTGCTCTATGGGCTCAATAATTAGCTTAACTTCAATATGCAAACATATCTTGATTCTCCCTTCTCAAAATTTAATTCTGTTTTTGTCTACTCAGATTATGCAGATGTTTCCATCTTAAAGCAAACCAGCTACAATTTCTCATTTGAGTTCCTCTGACCCTTGCACCTGAGCTATCTACCCATCTACTCTTCTGCAAAGCTATTCAAGCTGGACAAGTTCTGAAGAAAAGAGACAAAGAAAAGCAGCAAAAGTGACAATCTCAATGAAATATATCTTCCTTGTTTAATTTAAAGCAGTCTTTAAAAAGGATCTGCACATCAAGCTCTGAATGGAAGAATAATTTAAACATGAACTAGTGAGCTGTAGGGGTAAAGCATGAAGGGTTCCCTGTTGTCTGTTCCTCAAAATAAAATCAATATGCCACACAATTTGTTAAGATATCAAAATTACTCCAGTCCTCCTTTGTGAACTGGTTTTCTTAGTAACCTGTAACAAAAAGGCAAAAGGTATGTCATACTGCAAGAGATAATAAATGTGATTTCCAGAAGGACAGAAGTTACTCCACAAATTACTGAGATAAGGGAGTAAAAAAGATGAAAGATTGTCTGTTGAAGAGGGTAGAACTTCTGGTAGGTTCTTCAATAATTGGTCTGGGACTGCTCTTGCTAAGTATATTTGTTAGTGACCTAGACACAAACTGTAGAAGGCATTACAGAAAATTGCACAGTAATTAAGATTATCACAGAATTACAGAGTCATTAAGGTTGGAAAAGACCTCTAAGATCAAATAAATAAAAGGGTTAATACAGCATCACTGTGTTCACCACTAACCCATGTCCCCAAGTGCCATATCCACACACTTTTGGAACACTTCCAGGGATGGTGACTTCACAACTGTCCTGGACAACCTGTGCCAGGGATTGACAATCCCTTCAGTGAAGAAATCTTCTCTAATATCCATGCAAAACTCCCCTGTTGCCACTTGAGGACATTTCCTATGATTCTGCAGTTAGCTGACTGGGAGAAGAGTCTAGCCCCCACCTTGCTATAACCTTCTGTCTGGGAGTTGTAGAAAACAAGAAGGTCCCCACCAAAACTCTTTTTCTCCAGGCTGAACCCCTCCAGCTCCCTCAGCTGCTCCTCATCAGATTTCTGCTCCAAACTTCTCCCCAGCTCCATTGCCCTTTTCTGGACACAATCCTGCAGATCCATAGAATGTTTTAAGTTGGAAGGGACCGACTAGGATGATCGAAGTCCAACTCCTGGCCCTGCACAGGACAGTCCCAAGAATCTCACCATGTGCCTGAGAGTGTTGTCCAAATGCTTCTTGAACTCCACCAGGCTTGGTGCTGTGACCACTTTCTCAATCTGATGATTCAGAATCAGAATCATCTGCAAACTTACATTGCATCCCTTTGAGTCCTGCATCCAGGTGGTTAATGAAGATGTTAAAGAGAACTGGGCCAAGGATGGAACCCCGCAGAACTGCGCTAATGGTCTGTTGCCATCTTGCTGCTGCACCATTCACTTTGTGCCTGACCCATGAGCCAGCTGCTCACCCATTGCATGATGTGTTTATCCAGCTGTGGGCTGAGTTGTCTAGAATGACCCTGTGAGAGGCAGTATGTTACCATCTAATTTTCAGGGAGAGATGCTTCTACCCAAACTAAGGTGCAAGCAGCACCAGTCAATAATATGGATTTTATTTAACAGTAAATGTGAGGTAGAGAGAGATAAAAGAAAAAAAAAATAGAAAAGAGAGCAGGATAAAAGAGGCAGAGAAAGAGAGTGAGAGAAAGAGATAGAAGAAGTAGAAAGATAGTCATCATCCCTGTCAATCTAGATGGCATCCCATTGGTCCCCTTCACCCTGGGCTTCTTAATGGTAGGGGTCCTGAGGTCACTGAAAACTTCTCACCATTTATACATTTTAGCAACAAAGAAATTAATGCTCATTGACTACACAGTTCTCTTCTTCTATTGGTTAAATGATTCTTTCTCTTCTAATGCTAATTAGTTCCCTGTTCAGTCTTTCTCTTCTCTTATTTCAGTGGGTTTCTTGTCTTTGATCAGTGGGCTGTGGTATCCCCCTGCAAGACCTGTCAGAGCTGATTTTCACCATAGCTGCTGAGTGCACTTTCCTTGTGGATAGTCTCCCAAAGACTTGTTTACCTTTCCTTACGCCTGAGATAAATGGACAATAGTATCACCTTTGTCTTATCTCAAGTTCCCATTAGGTGGCTTAACTCACAGTCCATTCCAGGAATCTAGGAGGAATATTCAGGGTGGGGTAGAAAGGGGTAGGAGGAATGGAGGGGAGGGAAATGGAGGGAGTGGGTTTTGGTGGTTACAGATGAGCGGTTGCACGGTTCGCTACAGCAGACAGTGTTCAGCAATTTTAGTGTTTGAGGAAATGGTGATCTTTAAGTCTCTTTACGCAGTACCAAAAGCTTTACTGAAATCCAAAAAGATGATTTCTACTGGCTTCCCTTGATCATCTAGGTGGGTTACCTTGTCAAGGAAAGGAATCAGATTTGATAAGCAGGACTTAACACTCATGAAACCATGCTGGCTGTGACCCATGCCTGTGCAGTCCTTCAAAGGTTTTTCAATACCTCCCAGAATAATCTTCTCCATAACCTTATCGGGCACTGCAAGGTCATCCTTCTTGCACTTTATGACAGCTTCCACTCAAATGGGACCTCTCCTGATTTCCATCACTGTTCAAATATCTAGAGAAGCCTCACAGTGACAGCAGCCAGCTCTTTGAGTATTCCCAGATGAATCCCATCATGCCCCATAAATTTATAGGGATCCAGCTGGTGCAGCAGATCCCTACAACTTCAGGATCAACTGTGAGTTTATTGTTCTCAAGCCACGGTCATTCAGCTCAGGGCACTGGGACTCCCTTAGCCCATGCTGAAGAGAGGTAAGGAAGACAATAAATATCCCTGTCTTGTCAAACTCCCTGTTTGTGAGGTGATCACCCTCATTCCGGAACGGGCCAATGTAATTTCCACGCTGTTTTTTGCTGATGTGTTTTAAACCCTTCTTTTTATCATCCCCCACAGTTCTGGCAAGTTTCAACTCCAGTTAAACTTTGGCTGTAAAAACTTTCTCCTTGCAGAGCACAATCTCCACATTCCTGCCATGTTCTACCCAACCTTCTCCTGCTGGGCATACACCTTCCTTTTCTGCTTTACCTCAAAAAGAAGACCCCTGCTCAGCCAAGCCAGCCTTCTGTCTCATCTGTTTGACTTTCAACGTTTTGGAATTCCCTCTTCCTGTGCCCTTAAGAGTTGATACCTAAAAAGTGATCCACACTAATGGACCCCAGCACCTCTGGAAGAATTTTCCCAGGGATCTTGATCACCATTTCCCTGAGCAGCCTAAAGTCTGCTCTACTCACGTCCAAAGGAGAAAATTTTCTGATGCTTTTCCTCCTAGCAACAGAGACTTTAAACTCAATCACTTTGTGGCTGCTGTAGCCAAGATAGCCACCAATCATATCACTCATGCAACCCTCTCTGTCAACAAGCAACAAATTAAGGGGAGCATCTTTCCTAGTCAGCTCTCCTAGTACTTGTATATGAAGTTGCCATCCAGGTGTTTTAGTAATCTTCTGGCCCGGATTGTACCAATAGTGTGATGCTCCCAGTTGTCTTCTGACAGGCTGAAGTATCCCAGAAGGACAAGGGCAGCTGACTTGGACGCAACGCTCAGTTCCTCAAAGAAGGGACGCATGCCTTAGTTCCATTGGTGTTATCATCCGGACCAGGAGATCTATAGTAGACTCCCACAGAGACGTCTGCATCCTTTCACTGCCCCATGACTCTTACCCAGAAGCTCTCAACTGTGCCACTGCCAATTGTGACCCGCCTACCTTCTAACCCTCCTGTTACATACAATGCCTCCCTCTGCCTCATCTGCCCTGCCTATTCTTCCTAAAGAGCCTCTAACTGTTCAATAGGGCACTGCAATCACAGGACTCATCCCAGTAAGGTTTCACTTATGCCAGTGATGTCAAATCACTGGGACTGGGCCAAGGATTCAAGCTCCTCTTGTTTGTCCTTCATGCTGTGTGTGTTGGAACAGAAACACTTCAGCTGTGGTCTGCTGTAGCCAACACCTCCCACCAGTGCTCAGGTCCTCAAGTTTTGGTGCATCATCCCACTGCCTCTCACTCCCCAGCCTGGTTTTGTCCCTTCCCCCTTCCAAACTAGTTTAAAGCTCTATCAATGGGTCCTCATAGTTCCTATGCTAGAAACTTTTTTCCCCTTTGAGAGATGCATCCCATCAAGTGTCAATAGATCAGGTGTTTTATAGACCATCCCATGGTCAAAACCCCAACGTTATTCAAATGACATCAGCCCCAAAGCCCAGTGTTGATCTGATAGAACTGCCTGTTCCTTTGAATATTGTTTCTTTGAATATTATTCCTTGGTACTGGAAGGACTGTCGAAAACACTATCTGTTGTCCTGATCCTTCAATCAATCATCCCTATGTCCTGAAATTAATTTCAACCTCAGACTTCTCTTTATTGTCTCATCACTGCTGCCTTGAAGAGCCAGTAACAGATAATAATCAGAGAGCCTTAGTAAACTGGAAAGTTCTCCAGTAATGTCCCTTACCTGACCTGTGGGAAACTGTAGACTGGGAGAAGAGAACCTCCCAGAGTCCCCCGGGAACTGTAGACTTCTCTGTAAATTGCATCCAGGCTCCATATCAAACCCTCTGTTCCCCTTAGAATGGAATCATGAGAACTATTCTTTTCCTCTTAACAAATGAGGGTGTGACACAGAGGTAGATTGTGTTGCCCTAGTTGGCCCCACTCCATCCCAGAAGTACCTTCATCCACCTCATCTGTTGACTGTCTTTCTAGGAAGGTTCCAGGCCTTCCTACTTGTAATAAAAAGTGCCAGTCCTACTGGTCATTGTCATGTTTTCAGGAGGAGGAGCTTTTTTCCTAGAACTGGCAGAGACCAGCGTCCAGCTCTCCTGTTCAACAGACCATTGACTAGCTATCTGACAGCATTCTGAATCCAGCTGGCTCTCTACTTCAACAGAAGTTCAAGACTCCTTTGACTGTAGCACCTCTGAGAATTCATCAATCTCTCATTCTCTTGAATACCGTGCATTCACTTCCCCTCGTTGATTCTTCATCTGGTGATGCAGCACATCAACAACACCTGAAAAAGGAATGATTGCTAGCCTCAGCCTCACAGAGAGGCATCCAGTACTCCTGATATCCTGAGATCTGATCTACATCAGGAGGTCTGGCTGGCTGGAGGCCTCTGACATGGCTGGTGCAGTGACTTCAGCAACTACAGGGCGGTCCCAAAACTCCAGCAGCTCTGTGGCATGCCAAAACTATACCTGAGAGAGGATACGCTGTTAAGATTGGTGCGAAAAATGTGTTTTTGTGTCCTTCACCAACTACTTGGTCTGTTTTCTGCCTCTGTTGGCTGCTCCCAGAGAGCTGGAGAGCACCCCTTCCTGCTCATCCCATCCATAGAAACTGACACGGCACACCCCCATTTGCTCACTCCTATTCTTCTGGTTCTGGATCATTTGCAGCCCCTACAGCCCTTTAAATCTCCCTTGCTGCTTCTGGCAATGCCCCCTTCTTGCTGGTTGACAGCCAAGGGCTTCCAGGTCTGGATGGGGCTGGTGACTGCTGCTTGGGTAGCCCCAAGCTCAGGAACTCACCTGTACAACTGAATCTAACTCTCACCCCTAGATTTCTCAGTTGCCACTGATGCTGCCTCATCAATAGACAAGTATCCTTCTTGATACTTGTCGTGATGGACCCAAAACTGAAGATGATTGTATAGGAACAGAAAGGAGGAACTGAGAACATGTACAGCGGAAAGAACATGAATATCCATAGCACAAAGTACTAGGAGCAGTAGTTCTGGTAGAAAAAGAACAAAGAATGTGGCTATTGCATGAAATCCATACAGGGACTTACAACAGTAGGGACCACCTGCTTTTAAAAGATGAACCAAAATCACCTCAACACTGGGACTATGAAATGGAGAGTCAAGATAAGGCCCCAAAGTCTGGTGAATTCAGTCTTACAAACCATACATTGGTAAGTTGTAATTACTCATATACTTGGACAAACGGTAGCATGACCAAGAGATAAGACTTAAGCATAATAGTAATGTCAAGACAATGTTCATGTACAGTTGTCACAATTTCATCCCAGCTGACAACTCAGCCCCACGCAGGTCCACTTGCTCAGTCCATCTCAGTGAGATGGGGAAAAGAAATGGAAGGGTAAAAGTTAAACCCCTTGGTTTGAAATCAAGACAGTTTATTAGGCAAAGTAAAAGCACACAAGCTAAGTAAATCAAGGAATTAATTCCCCATGTTCCATGGGCAGGAAGGTGCTCAGTCAAACCCATGACAGCGACACCTACATGCCTAACCATGACTCAAGAAGACAAATGCTGTCTGTCCCTTCTTCCTTCTCCTCTGTGTTGGTTTGCATGGCCTGATCTTTGGTAGCGTGAGGGCCACAAATGTGGCCTCTGTGAGAAGCTGCTAGGAACTTCCCCCATGTCTGGCAGAAACAATCCCTGATGGCTCTGAGGATGGACATGCTGCTGGCCAAGGCTGGGCCAATTAGAGATGATGGTAACGCCTCTGCGATAACATATTTAAGAAAAAACCAAAACAAAGGTGGTGGCGCTGTTTTAATTCCAGCTAGAGGAGGTGAGAACATGTGAGAGAAACAACATGAAGACACCAAGGCCAGTGGAGAAGGAGGGGCAGGAGGTGCTCCAGGCACTGGAGCCGACATTCCTTTGCAGGCTGTGGTGAGACCATGGTGCAGCAGCTGTGCCCCTGCAGCCCATGGGGATCCACAGGGGATGCAGAGATCCACTCACAGCCTGTGGGGATCCATGGGGGATTCAAAGATCCACCCACAGCCCATGAGGGATATCCCTTGGGTCAGTTGGGTTTGGCTCTCCTGGCTGTGCGCCCTCCCAAATCCTTGCGCCCCCTGGACTGCTCACTGTCAGAGCATGAGAAGCTGAAAAGCCCTTGACTTAGGTTAAGCACTGTCCAGCAACAGCTAAAATGTGTTACCAATGTTATCCTCCTCCTAAACCTAAAACACAGCATTGTACCAGCTCCTGGGAAGAAATTAATCCCAGCCCAAACCAGGACAATAATGAATGTAAATTGAGTTTAGATTCCAAATAAATTCCAAGGGACTGATGCTAGTGTAGGTCCCTAGGAATTGCAAAGCAAGCATACTTTCAAGACTGACAGATACCCATGACATTGTACAACCTGGCTGAGTGAACGCAGGCAAGCAAGACAAACCTTCTGGCCCTGTGTCTGTCTGTGCAAAGGCTTCCACAAGCTTGGCACACAACCCATGCTTCTCCTCATCCACATTGCTCCTTTATCTGTTAATCCTTGCTTTCATCTTTGAATTCTACTTAAAGTCAGGTGGAAGTAGCTTTCCAGCAATGTTAGTAAAAAAAATTACTGATACAGTAGCAGTGGTTTGTTTTGTTTTTTTTTAAAAAGGCATACACAATTCCTGTTTCTTGCCTGTTTTCTAATTCCTCTTACCAAATGTTACGCATTCACAGCAAGGAATATTAGTAAAAAAAGTCAGGACGGTAGCCTGTGAAGAAGAACCTTATTTCACACATCAGAGCTTGTAAGACAATGTGAATCAAATCAGTGATCTTTAGCTTAAAAAGAATGAACAAGACATCCTAATTACTTCTTGTCTGTTCACAACATCAGTTTTGTCACCATAGGGAGAAGATAGTTACACACAGAGAATATGCTTTTAAGCCATGGCAGTTTGGGTATTCCAGGATACTTCTGTAGTCATTCCTGAATTTAAAACTCAAGGAATGCAAAGGCAAGTAAATGTTTCAATTCTTCAGCCCCTGGGCTTTATGACTGTGACTGGTAATTTAAAACATGTCATGCCATTCATTAGCAACTGCTATCAATATGCCTCCTCCTATCAGCCCTTCCATCTTCTACCCTTACTTCATTCTGATCAAATTCCAGGCAAAAGCCAAATTCTTGGGGAGGAGTTTGTATTGAAACAAGAAAGTAAGGAAAATCAGAGATCACATGATACCACAGCACTCCAGACACACATCAGCTACAACCCTCGCCTGCCCCACCGACAGTTTTAGCTGATTTCCAACTGATACCTGATATTTAGCAGACTCAAATTTCAGCATGTAGAAACCAAACAGGAGTGTCATGTTGCAGCTGGGAATACTGAAAGTATTTAAGTGCTGATATAAAGTTTCAAGTACCAATTTATTAGAAAAATAGGCTAGCTCTGCTTTTACCAACACAAATTTTTAATTCATGTGTCAGTCACACACTACATATGAGATCTCCTGAGCTCTTTGTGCATCACCATTCACACTTCAGTATTAGCAGTTAATGGATGTCAAGAGCATAGTTGCCTACTACAGCATAGGCATACCAGAACCTATTCTGGACCCTGATCCACCAACCCTACACGGGTCCCCTGCTCACCATGTGGATCAGTGTGGTGCTCACTGCAAGCATGCAGCACTTGCACTCTGGCCCATAGACACACTCCAGGCTTTTGTGCCCCTCTCAAAACCAGCACCCACCCTCTGCTCGTGTGACACCCCTGCCCAGACCTGAGGTCTCCAGTTTCTTGCTGGTCCAGTTTCTCATTTGCTGGGGAATACGTGTGCACATGTGGGTTGGGGGGGACATAGCCAGCACCAGGCTGATACCTCTGTGCATTGCCCCATCAGCTGGCATCATTGCACCAGCACTCTCAATATCCCAGACATTCAAGATTCCAGCCTCACCAAGTGCAAAGTTCTGTTTTGCTGCAGTTTACCCAGAGCCTCTGCACTTGCTGTGACTGACAGGGTTGTTTTGTTGTCTGTCACAGACTAGAATCAGAAAATGTGTCAGCTTGAAGGGAATCATAACCATCAAGTCCTACTCTTCTTGCAGGACTGCCTGTCAGATTTGCATCCCTCTATTTTAATTTCTGACTTTCCCACTTTTCCTTAGTATTCCATTTGACAAGGTCCTTGATTAGATAACCTTTCCAAAGTGAATGTGATCATGTTCCACCCTCTGTTATCAATTAATGTGATCAACCACCCCTGGCTCTCACTACTACCTCTCTTACCATCGCTCACGCGGGTTTGTGTCATTGTTCATGCTGTCCCGCTTTTCCTACTAGTCCCTTCTGCACCTAAAATGTTCTTGACCAGAAACATTTCAAGGAGCAGCAGTTCTTTCTTTGCTCTCCTTCCTTCCCAACTCTTCTACTTTTTCTTGAAATCTGCTAAAAATGCTCCTGTTTCTTTACCTGTCTATAAAGCAGCAACTGGACAACCCAGCATTGGAAACAAAATTGATGGATGCTTCTATCTTGATATAGACAAAATAACTCTCCAGTTCCTGAGGTAATGGTCACAGAGAACAAGCAGACAGCTTTCATTAGCAACCAGATCTCATGTCTGTCACTGTAAGCTTCTGGCAATGCTCAGCTCTCTAACCCACCCAACCTTTGGGTGCATGTGCCTCAGGCTTTAGTTAAGGGGCAATAACGAGTGGCTTACATACAGCATATGGCAGTTAACTCCTGTTTAAGAAAAAGCTTCAGCACACTGTCAACTTGTCTAGGTATTCCTGAATGACATCGCATAGAGAAAGGCTTCAACATGTCTTCCCACTGCTGCTGCTTGGGCTTAGCCTGGTGTGGTTTCTGCTGTAGCACAACTAAAGGCAGAAATAAACACTCCACACATCACCCAGCACAAGCATAGGGAGATATGCACCTGTTTTTAAGGTATGATAGTAATCCCTCAACCTACTCTTATATGTTCTTGCTTTGTTCTGCATATTTCAAGTTTTATTTCTGGTGCTTAAGTTCTTTTAAAGGTGTCACTGAATTCCTTGTTGACACTTGGGTGACAAATGCCTTCTTCATTCAGAACAGTTCAAAGGTGGTGCTGTTCTTCAGAGATCCTCCTATCATCACATTAACACAAGAGTATCAGAAAGCGCGCAGGCTTGTTAAGCATCACTGAGGCTTCATAATGAGATAGCGCAATGCTTTATATGGAATCAGTTTAAATTCTAGCACTCTTGACTTCACATTTATTGAAGCCCGTCCTATTTTGTAAAACACTGAGCATATAGTCTAACTCTGGGAACCACAGCTGTGACTTAGTTAATGATCTCAATAAATCCTACTTAAGCAGAGACAGGAAGAGAATTATGCAAATGACTATTACTGTGCACCATGCACTTGATAACTGAAGACATCCCACAATAAGCTTCAGCACATAAAACCAGGACTTTTTTAACCCAGATATGTGAAAAGTATGTAAGCAAGGGAATGGCTTATTGAATTTCACTCCAGAAGAGTTGCAGTTGTGGGACATTTATTACAAACCTAATATTAAAGAAGCATACAGAAGAAATATGTACAAAGAGGGATGGTTAAAAACCCAAGATGACAGATTTTTCACATATAGCTGTGACTGTGAGAAAGAATTACTTCTCTGAAAAGACCTTTCTAAAACATCGTGATAAAAGACTCTGCCACTCACACTTGGCAGCTAGATAAGATGTCTTCTATCAGCCTCTTGTAGACCCAGGCATCACCTTTAAGCCGTTGTCGCCGGATACCCACCGCTTCAGGCTTAGTGAGCTGACATACTTCTAACTCAAACTCCATAGTTACTTTACCAAAATCTGACCGTGTTTGACATTTCAGGGTATAACTGTAAAATAGAAGGGAAAACAGAATAATTATTGAATCATTTCATATTTGTTTTGCAATGCTATTTTAAAATAATAGAAGCACTTTAAATAAAATACCCCATTACTGTTCAGAATATTGTGAAACAGTACACAATTTAGTCACCTGAGCTTTGTAAATACTGTAGTTTCTGGGCACCATATTTATTACTATGAACCTAGGACCAATATGCAACACCGAAGTCCTACCCTGCGACAAGAACCCCTGCTAGCCAAGGGCCCCCATCCTCAGAGCTGGAATGATGGAAAGTTCCCATGTTCTTCCTAGACAAGAATACTCTCCTCTCAGTTGGTTGCAGCTCAGCTGGTGTGAAAATAGGAAAAACTGAATGTAGAGTTTGAATGATTACAATGGGAGCAGGTGCTGCTGTGCAATCCAGCATCCTTCCATATTATGAGTTTGGAAATGCATCAGAGGTTGATGTATACTCTGATGTTCTACCAATCACCATCACTGGAATACTCAAGAACTTGAGAAAATGCATACTGAAAAGTGAGTACAATGGTTATTTCATGCATTGGGAGCTCAGGAAATAGTCAGAACCAATCTAACCAATCAATATCATAGTGTAGCTAGTAAACAGTACCAATTCAAATAATCCACAAAAAGGTGTGTGGCTTCTATATGCTTTTCAAAATGTACTGACCCCTTGCCTAAAGGCTAACGTCTTTTAACTGCCAAGAATGAGAGTTAAAAGGTATCCACACTATTTTCCAAAATTGACCCATTTGGTCATGTATATCTATACCTAAAACAGCTTTTGATATTTAGAATTTCATATGAGACAGGCTGATGTGAATTCTTCCTAAGCATTACCCTACTACTATTGGTTTATACCTGTTCGTGAAAGAGCTCTGCTAGAAGAGAGCCTTCTTCTCTCTAAATTATGTAATTTTGCACTGTGGGCAGGTCTTATTGCACACATCCATTTAGTGCTTTGTATACTTTCTATAAAGATTATTCTAAAATGGGGTCAAAAAACTAAGTTTAAATACTTTGCTTTTTAAGGACTAGGCTAGCAACCATTTAGACAAATACAAGTTGAACTAATCACTTACCCCTTCTGAACATATTCCACATGCTTCTTTGAAAGAACAATGATAATTTCACTCAACAGTTCGTCTGGATTCAGCAGATGAGTGGTGGTAATGTTACAGTGTGCCTAAAAGTAGTCAGCTTGTTAAAAAAATTCAAGCAATAAAAAAATAAAAATATCTCTCCTAAAACTGAAGGTATTGCAAAAAGTTTTCACTAAGGAAGTTTCAGAACAGTTAACCATGGTGACAAATGCTTCAACATCCCAAAATTATGGCCCTGCTGTATGGTTCAGAGCTGGCAAATGGCCTAAAGCTGAGACAGAGTCCTTCTGATAACAAGGAACAGGCATAGCACCATGCATCTTTTCATGTACAAAGAAAAGAGGTTACTTACCACTTTTAAATTTACTGTTACAGGAGGTTTTAATCACATCTAGTATTAATTTAACAATCTTGTGCACTAAGTGACCTCTTGAACAACTAGCAGATGCTTGGAGGTATTAGGAGGAAGCATATGACAATTGTAACATACCAACACGTCCTATCTGGCTTCTCAAGTCACAGAAGCAGCCAAGAGAAGACAAGGCTCAAAAAAGCTTGACAAATTAACATAGGTTGAGGATGCAAAGTCAGTAGAAGAATGCTGCTTGAGGTCCTTATTTGGATTTAAATGTAAGCAACTCTCTGAGGTAACTGCTGTAACACTGTCTTGCCATACTGTAACCCAGTGTCTCTGGACATGCCTCAGGAATTTTGCATATACTAGAGGCAAGAGAAACTGAGGCAGGAGGCTAAAGGCATTTAGAGAAAGAATATCTAGCTTCCAGTTGCTCAGGTTCCTGGACTATTTGCACAGCTTAGACTCCTGTCTGATCAGCTGGTCAGGTTTGTAGCCCAACATCTTGTTCTGAACGTGCATGATTGACAGACAGCTCGCAGTGTGTAGTAGGTGTCCCAGCAGCCAGTCAGCTGAAGGGACACAGCACTGGCTTCTACACAACTGCTTATGCCTCGGTAAACAACATGCCCTCTCTTGTGGTAATTATATTTTTTAAACATGTTGCCTACAGATTCAAGTATAATTTTATTGTTGTAAAGTTTCTGAAGTACATAAGTTGCATTTGAGTGATGTATACAGAACCACAAAATCACTAGGGTTGGAAGGGACCCCTGGAGATCATGCAATCCAATTCCCTTGCCAGGCAGGGTCCCCTAAAGCAGGTTTCACAGGAATGTATTCAGGTGGGCTTGGAATGTCTCCAGAGAGGAGATTCCACGACCACCCTGGGCACTTGTTTCAGTGCACTGCCACCCTCAATGTGAAGAAGTTCTTCCTCATGTTGAGGTTGAATTTGTGGTGTATTTTATGGCCACTGCTCCACATCGTATTACTGGGCATCATTGAAGAGAGTCTGGCACCATCCTTTGACACCCCTTTGAGGTATTTATATGGATTGATGAAATCCCCTCTCAGTCTTCTCTTCTTTAGACTAAACAGGCTCAGCTCCCAGTCTCCCCTCATAAAAGATGCTCCAGCTTCTTAATCATCTTTATGGCCTTGACTGGACCCTCTACAGCAACTCCTTGTTGTTCTTGAACTCTGGAGCCCAGAACTGAACACAACATTCAGATGTGGCCTCACCTGGGCAGGGCAGAGGAGCAGGATCCCCTCCCTGACCTGTTGGCCATTCTCATCCTAATGGACCCCAGGATCCCACTGGCCCTCCTGGCCCCCAGGACAGTCTGTCAGCTCATGGTCAACTTGTCATCCACCCCTAGGTCCTTCTCCAGAGAGCTGGTCTCTTGTAGGTCACTCCTAATCTCTTCTGGTACTTGGGCTTATTCCTCCCCAGGTGCAGGACTTATAGTTGCCTTTGTTGAACCTCCGTAGGCTTCTCTCTGCCCAGCTTTCCAGCCTATCAAGTTCTCACTTGAATGACACCACAGCCTCCAAGTGGATCAGCCAGATCCCCAGCTTAAGGACTGAAGGCATTCACTAATTCTGCCTTTTCTGTGTCTTTCATTACCAGAGCACCCATCTGAATTCAACAGCATCCTCATGTTTTCCCTAATCTTACTTTTGCTGCTGATGTACTTGTAGAATACCTTGTTTTTATTGATATCCCTTGCCAGGCGCAATTCCAAGTGGGCCTTAACCTTCCTGGTTGCATTCCTGCATATTCTGACAATGTTCCTAGTCTTCCTACATGGCCTGTCCCTTTTTCAATATCTCATAAAATTCTTTCCTCCATTTGAGGTTTGCTAGAAGCTCCCTGCTCATCCATGCAGACCTCCTGGTCCCTGTGCCTAACTTCTCTATCACAGGGATATGCTGTATTTGAGATTGAAGGACGTGATGCCTGAATACTGACCTGCTCTCTTGGACTCTCTTCTCTTCTAGAGGTCCATCTCATGGGATTCCTCAAAGTAGATCTTTGAATAAATTGAAGTTAACTCTCTAGAAGTTTAAGGTTCTACTCCTGTTACCACTCTGCTTACACCAGAGATCCCATGTTCCATTATCTCATGGTCTCTATGGTGCCAAAGATTCTCTTGCTTGCTTTAGATAGGTGGATCCATCCCATCTCTGCTTAACAGACTACAATCATTGAAGTACAACCCATTGTCATAAAAGGCAAAACCTTCTCAATGGCACCAACCAGGAAGCCAGATGTTGATCTGCACTACGCATTTGCTTCTGGCTGTCCCCTTTTCTCTAACTATGAGAAGATGACTTGGACACCAATGTTTTTACGTGCCTCACCAGGTGTTAATAGTCTTCCTTGATCCTGTCTGTTGTTTGGCTTTCAGCATCATTTGTTACCCATATGATAAGGTACTAGAAGGTAGCTGTCCATGCTCTTGAGAAGTTGGGGTACTGTGGTGATGCATTTTGTTAAGTTTTGTTGTTTTCCCAGTGGTTTGTTCCTGTTACCACCCCTGATGGGTTTGGTATGTCCCAGGTTGTCCTCCTCCGTCCCATTGCTCACCTCCCTGACCCTGCCCCTTGGTCATCACCCAGGGGCCAATCCCCTAATGGCACCACCCCCTGTTATCACCTCGTTAAAAAGCTTGAGTGGACTCTGGTCCCCTCTCTCTTGCGCCTCCTCTGAAGACAAACGATCTCTGTGAAAGAGCCTTCTCTGACCTTTGCTTCAAACCTAGACGGCAAGGATATCCAGGGACCAAGAGAGTAGAAAGCAGCTCTGCTTTCTACTTTTGCTTGGACTGCTTGCAGTCTGAGAACAGCCTCTCCTGACCACATGGCCAGGGGACAGAGCTAGCCGGGCTCCCTGCTCCGTTGTGTCAGGGTACCCTCTCAGTAACATCATGGATGCTAGCATCTGGTAGGCAGCAAACTTCTTTTTATCAGACCAGCAGATGGGTGTCTCTGTGTCCTTTAACAGAGAGACACCCACTGCAAGTACTGAATGTTTCTTTTTATGGTAACCTTGCCTGTGGACATCTAAAGCCTTTAAAGCATCATACGTGTTTTTGGTCTGACTCTTGGAGTGTGGAAGTTGAATTGGAGCACTGTTTTTGTGGGTTATGAGGGCTCAGGGTGTCTCCTGCTCAGTGGTATCCATAGTAGGTGGATGATTCTGAAGCCACAACTATGTCCATTTCAGCCCCTCAGTTCAGCACAGCCTGTTAACTGTCTCTTGTTATCCAGCCACATGTCACAACAGGCCATCAACCTGTGCACACTTGGTGCCTTTTCTCCAATAGAAAGAAGTCAGGTTTTTAGTAAGGGATCTCTATACAAACAACATGATTAAAAACTGGCTGGTAGGGCTCCTTTAAATCCATGCTGCTTCCTTCACATGTGGTTTAGATGGGCTGCAAGCAGCAACGGCCAAACTCCTCCCTGGATGTGCTGCCTCAACCTAGACTAACAGGTAATTGAACGTGATAACTGGGGCACTGTCTTGTTATCAGTGATACTGTAAGAGCACTTTACTGTAGCATTCAGGCAAGAAAGGTCACAGAAGCTTTCACAAAACCGTTTCTGAAGCTACTGGGTATTTTCAATCATAATTACTGTAAGATAATAATTAACACATAATTAATATAATTACTTAATATTACAATAATACTTGTTCTTATGTAAGACTTATTGCAGCAACCATACCTTAAGTTTCCTTGGACAGTCTCTAGTGCATCGTTTCTTCTTGCTTGGTGTAAGCATTGTGATCACTTTATCTAGGCCTCTTTCAAGACTTCCAAATATTTTGGCTTTTCTCTTCTTTTGGCTGCTATCCACACATGCAAGGTTGAGATCTAATTCCACTGACTGACACCTGTTACATGAACAAATTAATCTGTCATTTCTTCCTCGGTGTTAAAAAACTAATTATCTCAAAGATGTCACCAAAATATTACCAGACATGACAGAACATGAAAGCAAGAAAGAAAATGAAACCAAGTGCAATGTATTATAGGAGTTTCTGTTTGAAAGTCTGTTGAGGTTTGAATGCAGAGATATATGCAGAAATTGCAGTCCTTTAGTCCTTGGAGACCTGGAATAAGAAGACACCTACATTATGAAAAACAGGTGATATTGAGTTACATAGTTTTAAAACTTTTCTCTACCTTCATTGTTTCCTAGTGACTATAAAAAGAGGTTTTAGAAAGGTTTTTACCAAGAGAATAGGAACAGCAGCTTGCTGTTGTAGCAGGGCTTCCCAGGCAGCACATGGATTAAGGTAGTCCTGCTCTAAATCAAGAATGTACACAAATAACTGGACACTTACCTTCTTTCAGGAAAAATCTCAGCTGCTGCCAATTCATCTGCATTTATTGGGTTGGTGGGTTTCTTAATTGGGGTGACTGCAGTGAACGGACTTTCTGAAAGAAAATGTCCAAGCCAAACCAGGTATGTCTTTGCATAAAAGGATTTTCTTTTCTTCAGTGATGATTTCTCATTATTATTAATTTAGTTCTAACACCAGACCCCCTTTTCAGTCTCAGGTGTTTATTTTGGGAATTATAATACATGTTTTTAATACTACATCTACTCTACAAATTAAAACTGTGACTGATTTCCCCAGGGCTCTACAAGTAAAACATTAAGAGTAACCATTGCAATCCAATACCAGATATCTGAGGATTAGAATTGCTTTCTTGCTCTGCCAATGGTCCATAAATAAATACTGAGCAATCCACTGCATGGAGTAGTTGTATTCTTCAGTGAACCATTTCCCTTATATGAATATAGTCATGTTTAATACACAATGTACATGCTACACAACAGTCTAAAAAGTCAGTGTCTGCAGAGCATGGTTTTAAAGGCACAGGAGAAAGCACCAAGTGAAACAGCGAGCAAGTAAGTTGTCAAAATTAGACACAACTTCAATGTTGAAAGTTTCAGCTCTCTACAGAATTGTACCTGGCTCCAACCACCTCAAAATTTCCAGTGGATACTTCCTTTCTATTTTTTCTGTTTCCTGAATCAAAGATGTTTCAACACATCAAAGAATTAGCTTTCTCTGTTTAATCCTCAGAAATGTCACTAAATAAATGAGCTAGAAGTGTTTTTACATTTCCATTTTGGATAGTATCTCTTTTGTTTTTAGACATACACAGAGGTCAGATGTTACAAGTTACCACGTACAATCTCAGTTTTTGTATTGCTATTCTTTATGAATGATCTCATTAAATAGCAGTATGCTCAAAATCCCTTATTCCTTGCATCAGCCTGCAAAGACCTACTGTTCCTGAAAAATTCTCCTTAGCACCTGAAACAAAAGAGTCTCCTATTGCAAGGAGCCTTTGGCATTTGAAGGACAGAGTTAGCATTTACAGTATCAACACCAAAACTTTTATGGTAATCACTGAAGGAAATGGTAATGTACATATGGGACATGTACATGACTAGACAGGCTGATGACAGAAAATCCTGGTAACTCAGAAAAGCTGACATAATTTAAACATTTCTGTGATATATTGCATAGCTGCAAGACCTACATTTTGTTAACAGAAGCATTTTCACTGCTATACTGGACTGCTCCTGTGAAAATGCTGATATGCAACCAATAAGAAATCCAAAAGTTAAACTTCTCTTAGAAGCAGCAATTAAAGCAGATTTAACTAAAAGTATGCTTTTCTTTTCATTCAAAGTAGTCACAAAGGAAAAGCAGAGTGTTGAGGAAACTGCAATCTCAATCTTCATGGAAAAGTGGAACCAGGTGCAAGCTTTAACAAGACAGTGCTTGGCCCCATGTTAGGGTGTACCAAAAGGGGCTCACACAAGATAATTGTGAGCAGCAACTACTCTTTAAGTAACACACAACTAACATGCCCTGATGGATGGTTAAAACTTTTGCAGCACTCCACCAGATGTAGTAGAAGAACCTGGGTGGTGCACAGGGCAAAAAAAATCACGCAGTCCAAAAACAGATGTATTGGATGAAGAAATATTGTGCTCATATTTGAGTTTCAGTTATTCCAGAGCACATATATGCTCTAAGCTTTCATTAGTTACATTCTACATACCTTTGAAAGCAGGTGCCGTAAGGGGAAGGGCTTGTACCTGTGTCTCAATCTGACTCTTTGCAGAAGGAGTCTTAGGAGCAGGAAGCGCAAAGGGCATTTCATTTCCTAAAGCTGACAGTGTCTCAACATTCTCTTTGTTTTTATGCTTCTTTGATGCCACTTTTCGTGTCACTGGAGTTGACAATGTGAATTCTGTATCCTCCAGTTGGGCATCAGGCCTCGAATGCTACCAAGAGATGTAATGAAAAGAAAAAAGCCATCCTTTGCTGTATTCTGATCACATTCAGGAACATTGCAGACAAGGAAATTATGAAGCAGGGTAAAAGTATCATACAATACTTGACTATAGAGCAATGGTTAAAAACTCTTCAATACTTCTGATTCCATATACCCTCTACAACTTGCTCATAATATTTGCAAGTAATTTGCCACTTCTTTACCAGCTCTTCTAAAGTCTTTAGCTTGCACATTTAAGGCTATTCCTCACCAGCTCACATAAGCACAGCTAGGAATTTCTATTTGGCTTAATTGTAAAATTTTGATTGCTTCATATGATTTTCTTATCCAATATAGACAGCCTGCACTTCTTCAGAGACTTGTCCAGCTCTAGCCTAGATCTGAGACCTTGTTTGTTGCGCCTTATTTTTTTCCTGTTGGTTTTAAAATCCTTATTTACTCATTTTAGAGGTCAAAGCTCAAGTTTTGGTCGAATTACCTACAGCTAGAGGAAAGCACAATGAATGTTCAGCTATATATTTTAAACACTTCTTCACGCCATTTGTAACTCTGCTAGGCTAGGATCTACCAAACATTTACATATCAAATAATTTTTATGTACAATGAAAATAAGATCTTTTGGATTAAGAACACTGTATAAAACACCTGCTTTGTTCTGTGAGTATTTATACCAAATTTTTCTAATGGAGATTCTTCAAACAGTGAAGTTGTATCTGGAAATTCCATTAATACAAATGCCCATAGCACTTCACTGCACTCTAGCATATCTTCACATATCACTTTTTTTTCAGACTGGAAAGA